>JABSTT010004569.1:0-20157 GCA_013339685.2 Hyalomma asiaticum
GCCGCTGCAGTAAACAAAGCATGTTTCTTGTCGTCTGGTGATGTCAACATCCCTTCAGTAGCTGCATCAACACTTCCACATTAAGCGAAAGCTGCCTTTGACACTTTCGATGTAGGCCAGCTTACTGTACAAAGCATCGGCCCCTATCAATGAAGTGGCGACTGGAAGAGTGCTCTGCAAACACTGCAGTCACTTGAGGAGCGCTGCTTTGATGTCTGGAAACTTTCACCGTTGAGTGCACTTCTTTGATCAGGGACACTTTTTTCTGCAGTGTCGGTGACTTGCTTTGCATTGGCAGCATTATTCTTGCCATACCACACGGCCAACAAAAAATCTGGGCAGTGTGTTGCTTAAATAAAACTAAATAGAGTTAATCTGATCACGCATGCTATTTTGCAAGGCCTGCCTCTGCATGTTTATTGCAGCACGTGGTGCAGCACAGAGTTCCTTGACAAAGCATTGCCACTAGATTTCGACCCCACATTCAGAGACAGCATCTATGCTGCCATAGGCACGGCAGCCTTGCTCAAATATTGTGAAATGGTCCGGCAACAAAGTTTTTGTTCCACTCTCGGTCAAGATTTCGAGATATCCGAAAGTTTACCTGAAAATAAATACTTTGAGATAAAGGGTAATAAATGCGTATCATGTATGAGAAATGGTTCCAGCTGGCCACTGGAAGCCAAGTAAGTGGAAAACACAACTTGGTAGATTTTGATATTGAGTGGCATGACTCAAAATGAGCAATACAGTCAGGCAAAATCCTACTTTAGGCTGTAAATTTCCCGAAAAAATGACTTGAGAAATGTGTTAGCTCTAGAGGAACTTTGATCGGCATTTATGGAGTCTGGAATATCCATCAAGACAAATTTGGTGGCAACTGTAGCAAAGTTGTCCCTGTCTGTCATTCCCAGACCCTCATTTGGTCATTCATGAGCATTTGATCATGCTTAACAGAGCACTTAGAATAGCTAGCGCGATATGTACCACTCTGTTCAATATAAGTAAGCAGTTCAATTGGTAGAAAATTTACTAAAATTTCTTCATTGCAGCATCTCAAGATCTAATGCTGAGCTGCACTGCACTATTGGAGCCAGATGACTATGGTATGAAATGTTTTCTCAAATATTCTGTTTTTCTATGTACTTCGAAGAAGTTTAGTAAACTGAAGTGCAAGTGTGATCATTGGCTCGTATACTGTGGCATTTCTAATTATTTCTGGTATCTGTCCACCGTAGTTTTCTTGCATAGTGTAAAACGTGTGTCACACGCAGGCACATTGGAAGGCCTTCGAGTCGACCACCTTCGAAAAGCTCACAATTCCATCGACCCAAAATAAGTTCTGGCACTGCTACGCGGTAGTTTTGAACAGCTGTTGTGTCGGCGAGTGATTTTGCGACAAGATGGCTGCAACCAAAGCACCCACTTCAATTCCAATTCGCACTAGTTGCTTGCTATTCGCACCAACAGCAAGAAACAAACTTTACATTGAGACTTCTCATAATCATGTGTACCAAAAGGGACAAAGTATGTGCGGCGTTTTGCAGTCGATATTAAAAAAAAACATGCTGGTTTTGACACTGCTAAGCCTAAGTCCCTAGCGTGAACTTCAAAAATTGGTTTGATTCGTAGACACTAGATGGCGCAACACGCGGTGTTTTCCACCATCTGCATGGCATTTCTTTTTATGGTAGTGATGTCGTATTCGTCCTAGAACTAATGCACTAAGGTGAAAACATTCACCCCTTCGCACGTTTCCAATATTTTTCACTGGTGTATCGTATGATCCTATTTATTGATACAGTGACTTATGGCCGTGGCCTCCGAAACTAACGGGTGCGGGAGCTGCCGGTGCGCCAAGTCTCGGAGTTCGCGCCGTTTCCACTTCCGTCGCTCAATGGCCTTCAAAGTCTCGAAGGAGTTGTAGGGTGCTCCATCGATTCGATAGACTATTGATTCGACGGCCATCGCAACCGCCGTTGTAGCAGCTCAAACTCGACCTTTGAGTCTATGGACTGTCGGTTCGAAGGCCTTCGAAACGCCTGTGTGACGCCAGTACTATAAAAGGTGATGATCACAAGGTTATCTTTGTGAGGTACTGTTGGGCCCACTTAGTTACATTGTGTACCGCAGTCCTGCTAGTTGAACAGAACTAATCAATCATATTGGTAGAAATCTTATAAACATTCCAAGATATACTGCTGTACACCAGCCCCACACCAGGGGAGCCAAATGGGTTTGGCGTGAAAAGTCTTAGCATAGTGTTTTTAAGCATATCCTATGGAACTTGAGTACATGAGTGTTAGTGTACATGTCACTTCTGCAGCGGATAGTGTTACAATTACCGTATTTACCCGCATAATTTGCGCACACGTGATATTTAGCCAGCTTTAGAAAAAAAGAGCCAGGCATGCGCGGAACCGCAGGGCAGTGACAGCGTAAGCTGGAGGAGCTACTTTCTTAGAGGCCACTTTAAACGCTTGAGGAAACTAGTGTAAGTAGAAGTGGTAGGTATTTCCTGCGCCATAACTTACCATTTTGCCAAGTAGGGAAGTACCCACTACGCCATCATTACCAGTGCCTCCGTAATGGGTTCAGAGCTACAAAGCATGCAGCCCTGTGTTCTTTCAAATGATTGCTCGACCTCGTTATACAATCCATTTTCGCGTCGTGTAGCGCCGTATTACTATTTTTCAACGTAACATTAAGTTTGTTAATGCGATTCCGCGGCACACGTTATACCTGTTTAGGTCCTTTAGCGACGATTTTTCAACCACAGTAGCTCAGTGGTAGAACACTCGACTACCACGCAGAGAGCCTGGGTTCGAATCCAGGCAGAGGACAAGTTGGAATACTCGTCGATCCTGGTTATTTTGTTCTAAAATTTGCAGCGATAGTGGTTACGGACACCGGCAGCGGTGGTGGCGGCGGCGGACAACTACGGCGCAAAAACGAACGTTGTTGTGATCTCAACAGCTTACGCTGTAAAAAAAATTCCTCGCATATTTTGCACTCCTTGTCCCGCCCGAGCCAGCTCGCCATAAGGCGCATGCTATCACATGCGCCTTCCGGGGGACGGAGATGGGCCGGGTCGCCCCAGTCAGGACGCCTGCCATCGAAGCAGGTCGGAAACACCCCACCCGTCTTTAATTAGCATGAAAAGACGTGAAAGGGGGGATGCTCGTCTGCTGAGATAGCGCGCTATCTCAGCACTTCATCAGCGGCCATCAGCGGGCAGCTCGTAAACTTCTATGTGCTGCGCTCTCAATGCAGAGAGACTGCGAAAAGCGTCCCTGGAGCAGCCGTATTCTCTTATATCAGCGTTTTGGTGTGTTAAGCGAGATCGTATCCAAAAGACTTACCATATACCATACGCATTACACATTTCGAATGTGTTCGTGAAATCTCCGCGTAATTTGCGCGTCCCCTTTTCGGAGCTCTAAAATCCCGAGAAAAAGTGCGCAAATTACGCGAGTAAGTATCGTGCTTTTGGCCTATGCCTGGCGACAACTGTCTGTGGTAGCACAGCCAAAGCTACGTGGCCAGAGCTCTTGCACGTGTGTTACTTAATGTTACTTAACTGAGCAGTCCGTTTGCGGGTAATTTTAGTTTTGGTTACGCATGTGCATTGAACGTGTGCACTTTCATACAAGCATTACGATGTTATTTGTGAAATAGCGTTATGAAAGTTAGGTTAGGTGTAGCTTTAATAAAAAGCTTTGACAGGCTTTCATGTATTTATGGACGCGGCACTGAAGAAACGAATACCTAGAATAATTGCCGAGCTCTTCTGCAAATCACATTATAAAAACGTTAATCTTCCAGCAGATCAAGTGTGCATGCGAAGCAAGCACCATGTAATATTATTTACGGTTTCTTGGGAAATCTGTACAATATTCTTTATTTTGTAGAATGGCTACAATGGTATATTGGACGCCCGAGGAACTCTAGGGCTGTAGTGTGACTGGGAAGGTCTCAAACAATTCAAGGTTGATGGGCCAGATGGAAGTGAAGTAATAGTTGTGGCACTAAAACAACGGGACATAGAGAAGACAAAACACACATTGGCGCCAGAGTGTGTTTTGTCTTCTCTGTGTCCCATTGTGTTAGCGCGATAACTATTACTTCAAGCAATGAACCAACTAGCTCAATAACATATCCTTTTGGAAGTGAAACCTGCTTTGACTCTGAAAAGGTGGCTTCTTTGAAGGGTATGCAACACAGTAAATAGTATGTTATACAGTCATGTACAGTTAAAGACATAGTTGTAGAATCTTTGAACTTGTTTATTGCTTTCACTTTAACTGGACTCCCGCTGGTGGTGCTTGAATGGTTCACTACACTGTAATAATTTATGCCGATTGTAAAAACTTCTGTCTGGCGTACTGTGCATACCTGTGGCAGCAGCAGTATTCGCAGGTCGGAACGCGAGAGTGAGGGTTGTGGTGCTGCGGCTGTGCCCTCCACATTTGGAGACCCAATCTAAAGGAGGAAGCCCTATCTCCATCACCATCACCGTCATGGCGCTGTCCATAGTGTTGTCGATACACTGCATCGGTCGGTACACCGATTGAATTGTGGTTTCCATGTTTCTTTTTCAAAAGTAAAAATTTTAAAAAAAGTTAATCTGCAGCACAACATGGTGCTGGATACTATGACTTAGTTAAAATGGTCCATGCAAAGCAGTACACATTCTACGAGGCACTACGCTGTTAGTGGTCACTCAATACATTGGTTTCAATGGGGGTTCTGCCAGGGAACTGTAGCAGACTACGTTTTAACCGTAACTACGTCATGAGCTGGTACTTATTAAGGAGATTTTATTGTAGCTTCTCTTGAAGGTAGCACACACATAGCTATGCAAATGCTGTATCAAATCAGCTAGTCTTGGTTTGGAGGAATTGGCTTTGGAAACACCGCCTTGCAAAGCTAATTCAGCATTATGGTTTGTCGTGATTTGTCCGTTATACTGGTCACTCAGTAGGCATTGCTGGAGTGGCAGGGCATGGCATCTTGATTCAGAACCTTTGTTGAGTGAAAGACATGTTGGATTTGACTGCAGCTTAGGGCAGCTGTTTCATGAAGTTCTCACCCCACTCAATTGTGAATAAGCAGTCTTAGGGCAACTGGCTCTGCTTTGAGCATTTGATTTTGAGTTAGTTATTGATTTGCTTTCTGTTTGCAACTCTGTTCAGAGTATGCATGGATGATATGCGAGAAAAAGAACGGATGAAGTGGCTGAAAGATGCCAGGAAGCATGCCATGCAGAACCTCGGGGATTTGTGGAGCAAATAAATGTGTGCTTCTCGCAGGCAGTGGTGAGAATACACTACTTATTTCACATTGTTTTAATCAGTGCAGGTGGTTGGAGAATTTTGTTTTATTTATTTAAATAGCATAAAAACTCATGACTGCACATTATAGGGAAGAGCTCTTATTCATCCTAACCCACATATTATCTGTAATATTTCATTCTAGCTTCAAGGTAAACTAAATTTTGCTAAATAACATTTTCTTTTTGTCGTTCATTGACTAGCCTTGAGCACAATGCTGTTTAAGACATCAGCACTGATGCAGTGTTTATCCATTCTGTAGTCACCCTTTAGTTATTCAGTACTTAGCTAGCATGTATTATTTGTAGCAATTTGAGAAGCGTTTCCTTTGTATCCTAAACACAGGTGTTTTGACTCTTGCATACAGCCAGCTTTGGAAAAAGGAATAGGAGTGCCACGTGCATCCAACATGTGCGAGCAGATGGAAAATGCACCGGGGCTCTTTGAAAGGCACAGGCACTACCAGTCCCCTTCAAGCTCTTGTGTGCCTCAACAAAACAGCAACTGCAGCATGGCTGCATCAGCTGCTGCTTTACAGCAAAATACAAATAATTTCACAATTATGTGGAAGTACATTTCTTACTAAGCACTTCGGCAAAGCACAGAGTTGTGTATGCCTGTGCAGGCTGCAGATTTAGGCTTAAGCCATGGCCAACGAAACAAGCCGACAAGCACACAAGCCAATGAAAACACGAGCCAACAAACATCCCAAAAAACTTCCCAACAACATCCCAACAAACATCCCAACACACATGCCAACACACATCCCAACAAACACACAAGCCAACAAACAAGCCAACAAACACACAAGCCAACAAACAAGCCAACAAACACACAAGCCAATAGGCCAAATTTCCGCGTAGCCAACAGCTGTTGGGTTTTTTGACTGCGTATCATTGATCTTCAGGAGGGTCATGACATTCTCAGCAGAGCGAGTAATCCACGTGCAGGACGACCAACGACGTGCTACGTACTTCGGGTTTCTGGAGACAGTGTAACACTTCCTCCACGAGCCAGTGTCCTGGTCGACGTCACATGTCGCTGCTTGCGCGATGGCGAAGCATTGGCCGAAACAAACTTGGAACACCTGCTTAAGCAAGGCGTTGGTGTGGCTAGAAGCGTCATATAACGTCGTGCCAGACATTCACGACTGATTGTCACCAGCTTCAGCAACAAGCATTGGCACCTTCTCCGCAGCATATCGATTGCACTTGCATTGAAAGTAGCCGATATAAAAACTGTTTTACGTCAGAAGCACCGGGGACCGCAGACACGTCTCTGGGCCATAACGACGTAAATGCTGAGCTGTGCAACTGCAACCACACTGCACTGCGCAAGCTGTTGTTCGAGTTCAGGGCCTGCTTCGCCAGTTCATCAAAGGTACGCCAGACTACCCTCACTCGGCACAGGATCAACACTTACGAGGAGGCACGCCCGATACACCAGGCGGCTTACCGTGTGTCGGCTAAAGAGCGTGAAGCCATCCGTACGAATGTTCGAGAGATGTTTCATGACGGCATCATCGAACTTTCCAACAGCCCCTGGTTATCTGCAGTTGTTCATGTTAAAAAGAAAGATGGGAAACTACGTTTCTGCGTTGACTACCGGAAGCTTAACAGCGTGACTAAGAAGGACGTGTACCCGCTGCCGCGTATCTATGACTCGTTATATAGGCTACGTCATGCCTACTTTTTTTCTTCTCTCGATCTAAAGAGCGGGTCCTGGCAAAGCGATGTAGACGACCGAGACCACGAGAAGACAGCCTTTGTGACGCCGGACAGTCTCTAATAATTTCGAGTACTTCCTTTTGGCTTGTGTTCGGCACCGGCAACATTCCAGTGAATGATGGACACTGTCCTCACTGGACTGAAGTGGCAGGCCTGTGTAGTCTACCTAGACCAAGTGGTAGTGTTTTGCGAACCATTTAATCAGCACCGTCTGCGGAGTGGGCTAAAAGCCATCCGATCGGAAGACCTCACACTTAAGCCAGAAAAGTGTCACTTTGGTGACGAAGAGCTAAAGTTCCTCGGACTTGTAGTCAGCTCCAAAGGGGTCCGACCCGATCCGGACAAGCTTACCGCCGTAGCCGAATTTCTAGCCCCTGCCGATACGAAGGCAGTTCGGCGATTTCTTGGTTTGAGGCCTATTATCGCAGGTTTATTCAGGGCTTTTCGAATATAGCCCAACCCCTCACTCGCCTTACTGGAGATGACACGCCCTGTGTGTGGGATAGTGAACAATAAGAGGTTCTTGCTGCACTACGACAGCGCATGCAGTCCGCACCGGTGCTTGCACATTTCGATGACCATGCAGACACAGAGGTGCATACCGACGCCAGTAACATCGGTCTTGGCGCAGTCCTCGTAAAGCATCAAGATGGAGTGGAAGGAATCGTAGCCTACGCCGGCTACTTACTATCCCGTGCCGAGGAGAATTACTCGACTACGGAGAAAGAGTGCCTCGCAGTCGTGTGGTGATTACGAAGCTTCGACCCTACCTCCATGGTCGTCCATTCAAAGTAGTGACGGAACGCCACGCCCTTTCTTGGCTGGCGAGCATGCGCCACCCCTCAGGACGACTGCCACGGTGTAGTTTGCGGCTGCAGGAAATTGACATCACCATCGCTTACAAGTCTGGCCGTAAGCATGAAGACGCTGACACACTGTCTCGCGCACCAATTCAGCTTGCCAGTCAGGAAAGAGACGACGATGACGGTTTCCTGGGTGCCATTAGCCTATCAGATTTGAGCATACAGCAGCGAGATGACGCAGAAATTTGCCCGATCATTGATCAATTAGAGGGCCGTGGCACAGCCATACCGCGTCATCTTTCGCGATCGTTTCGCATCTTTCGCGATCGCGTTCACGATCGCGTAACAATATCATTCTGTCCGCGAGACAGTGTGGTGTACAAAGGGAACGCTCGTTCAAACAGCCGTACTTACCTCCTGGTTGTTCCAAATGACATGAGAGATGACATCCTCTTCGCTTGCCACGACGAACCCACATCTGGCCACCTAGGTTCCTCACGAACACTCGCAAGAGTAAACTAAACGTACTATTGAACCGGGCTTTACGCAAGCGTCAAGCAGTACGTTAAAGGTTGCCGTGAAGGCCAGAGCCGAAAGACTCCATCGGTTAAGCCGGCTGGTTTACTTCGGCCGATAGAGGCACCTCATACACCCTTCTGCCAAGTCGGAATGAACATCCTCGGACCGTTTCCGCTGTCTTCTGACGACGACAAATGGGTGATTGTCGCGAAAAATAATTTAACGCGTTATGCTAAGACGCAAGCGAATCCACAAGTCGCAGCTCCTGAGGTAGTGCAGCATTTCATGCGCCACATCGGACTACGTCACGGTGCTCCTTCTATTGTGATAACCGACAGAGGGACAGCATTCACGGCGGATCATATCGACGAAGTTTTTGAATTAAGCAACACCAGACATCGAAAGACAACAGCGTACGATCCGCAAACTAACGGAGTCACCGAGAGAATAAACAAGACTATTGCAGTCATGATCACTGTGTACACTGACATCCACCAAAAACATGGGACTGAATCTTGCCTTGTATAACTTTCGCCTACAATACCGCCGTGCAGGAGACAGTGCGGTTCACCCCATTTCGCCTTCTCTACGGCCAGGAAGTTTAGACGGTGCTAGACGCTATGCTGCCGTGTCACGACGCTGACCGGTTCACACATGACGCCGAAGATTTTGCAGAACGTGTGGAGGAAGCTCGGCAGCTAGTGCGGCAACAAGCAGACGCACGACGCTGAACATTCGTCATAGAAAAGTGTTCTATAGCCTCGGAGACCAAGTTTGGGTGTGGACCCCAGTTCGCCGCCGTGGGCTCTCCGAAAAGTTACTGAGCCGCTACTTCGGCCCTTACAAAGTGCTTCGTCGTGTGAGTGACGTGAAATACGAGGTGATTCCGGACCCATCACTGCCGGAGGCCAGGACACGCCGACCACCGAGCTTGGACGTTGTTCACGTTATGCGCATGAAGCCGTACATTGGGCGCTTGTAACTTTCTAAACTTTCCATCATTCGTTCTTCTATGTGTTTTCTTCTTATTTATCGCCGTTAGCTTGCTTTGCTCTCTAGTTGTCCCAGTGTCACAGTTGCTTTTGTTCTGCGCATTTACCTGCACTGTCTTTTTTCTCCTCTCCTCGTGTTTGTGCTGTAGCATCGAGGCGATGCTGTTTTTTTTTTCGGAACGGGGATAATGCCACCTGCATGTAGTGGATCGTGGGGAAGAGAAGCTGTAGCTCCAAAGCAAGGAAGAAGATCACGCGCTTCTCCGCTCGATAGCCAGCCTCGACGCACCCGCTTTGCCTGGGTCAGCTACCTCATCTATCCCTTGGAACATAGGAGATCCTTTGCCTTACTTTTTTGTCAATGAAAACCAAGACATTCATATACAGGCTCGGAAAATTAAGAGAAGTGTAGCACGCTTGAAACGCTCGTTACTACAAGGCAACGCACATCGTGCAGCGTTCAGCACAGTGTGTAAGCAACACAACACAATGAAAACCATCAGCACTGTCATGCTCCAACTGCAGGCTTACCTATTGTCGTAAAGAGTTCCCGAAGAATCTTGCAGGGCTTTGTAAAGCATGCAAAGTCATGAAACGTACAAGTGCACAAGCACACAGCGAGGGCTCGCCGCAAAACCGCCGACCCAGCTCCACCAACTCGCAAAAGTTCATACTAATCCAACGGACTCCGACGCCGGGTGCCAACGGGCACCGGGAGAAGGGCGGAGCGATGATGCGACCTTTAATGAGATTTTGACACACATTCCGCGAATTGGTTATAACGAACCGAAAAGCGGGGAGCGGTTTGGCTCACCTGACCGGTTCACTGCTGTGGCGAACATATGGTTGTTCAACCATGACCTTTATATCACTGGCAAGGATCGCATCGAACAGCTGCTGCCCCATGTGTTCGGCACACCGGTCGTCCGGTCAACTCTAGGCAAAAAAAAAGTATCAATACTCGCAAACAACATCTGGGCGAATCGTATGGCTCTTATATCGAAGATGTCCTTGCACTCTGCCGACGTGTCAATTCCTCAATGTCGGAGTCGAACAGGGTGCGCCGTATTGTAAAATGCATCGAACCCGTTCGCCTTCAGTTCCCGTGCCGCCAAGAATACGACTAAGACCCTTGACGTATTTTCTACCTGTTGGCGCCTTGACTAGCTGGAATCTGTTTCCCTGCAACCAGATATTACACGAATTTCGTCCTACAGTAGACCAAGCACTAGGAGCACTCATACGCACACTCATACGCGGAGAGCATCAGGTGATGGGATTGCAATTGCAGTTCTAGTTACCCAGTCAGCCTTGCGGTGCGTCATTTCGGGACGTATTCAGGGGAGAACTGGCGTCTTTGACGAGCTCTGCACAGGTACGCATCTCTGTCCACAACACACTATCAACGTCGTGCAAATCGCATCCAAGTGTCCCGGCAACACCTCCAGTTGGATGCCGATCACAACTTGCTCGTCCGTTTGCTACTACGACAGGTCACCCTTCAGTCAATTCCGCCGAAAACTTCATGGGCCCATGTGACTCGACTATCTCGCAGTACGCCGCACCCTGCTTACACCACGCCAAGTCGTCCGCCTCGGCCCACGTGCAATTACTGCGGCTATCGCGGGCAGAGATTGTGCTTTTGGGGGCAAATGGCAGAAGGGCGATCATCATGGGTATGGCACACGGCAGCGTGATTCACATGCTGGCGCTTACGGGCCCTCTTACAAAGGCAGGCGTTATCATTCCCTTCGGCGCAGCTAGCCATCACCACTCGTTTCTACGGAAACACCTGGTGGTACTTGCCGTTGGGTCAGATGCCGATCACCGTTGTCCTTCCGCCGTTCCTTCTCGCCACTTGCGATGTCAGTTTGCGAAACTGGAAAGCTAGGCGCCGCAGTTTTCATAGGAATAACTGCATGCAAGAACTCGACTGAAATTCCTGCAATGCGCCCGGCCAACATAGTTTCTGTATTTGCGGAAGGGGGGCGCGTGGACGCCTTGGTAGACACCGGTGCGACTTTTGCCCTCATTCAGGCTCATTTGTGCTCCCGTATAAAGAAAGTTATGACGGCTTACAACATTCCCACGCTAGTTGCAGCCCAAGAAAGCCCTATCCAGCCTTCTGCTATATATTCAGCACACGTACTCAGAAATGCCATCGTTCATCGTATAAAATTAGCTGTGGTAACCGATTGCTCGGACCAACTAATTTTGACATGGGATTATTATTTCTTGCCACCATTTGTTGTGGGCAGCATGTGGTGCACCTCAGTGAAACCGACTACATGCTTTGTGAAGAACTGCAAAACCCGTTTGGCCTGTTGGCTACCGAGAATACGGAACTGACCCCAGGACAAAACCACATTGTTGCCAGCAAGTCCATTGACATCAAGCATGGCGATGTCATGGTGCTCCCGTCTTCCTGCTGCTTTCGTAAAGGCCTAATGTTCGTAATGTTCGTAAAGGCGTAATGTTAGATTTTCGCCTAATGTTCTTCGGTTGCACCAAGGATCTGCTCTAGTCACTGCCACCAGCGGAACACTAGAGAAAATTCTACTTCCGCGAGGCGCAACGGTAGAGCACTCATAGCTGACCTGGAGTCTGTAGACGTCTTGCCACTTCGATCAGTCTCACCAGGGGATCTCATTTCTGACTAATCTTCAGTGGCCGCCATTACAGCGGCCATCAGCACTGACATGACAGCTGCGCGGCCGCAACAGTTGCTCGATTTATTAAAAAAGCACGCTAACTCTTTCCGTCTCTTTTGAAGAAATGTGGGCCAAATTACCGTTGTCGAGTACCGTATTATAACAGATGACACATATATCGTGCGTCGCCATCCGCACCGTGTCCGTCTCGCAGAGCGGAAAGTTATCGAAGACAATGTCAGTCACATGCTGGAACCCAAGATAATTCACCCCTCGTCCAGTTCTTGTTCGTCACCTGTTGTTTCCTCCGCAAGAAAACCGGTCCCGAGCGTTTTTGCCTCGATATTCGGGCGCTCAATAAGATCGCTCAAAAAGACGTATACTCGATGTCACGCATTCAAAACGCCCTTGATTCCCAAGACGCGCAACACTTTTCGAGCCTCGACCTCTGCTCTGGCGACTAACTGCCACACCCCGTGAACGAGGATGATAAAGGGAAAAAAAGGCATTCGCGACGTCAGATGGGCAATACAAGTCTAACGTAATGTCTTTCTGGCTATGCAATGTATCTGCAAGTTTTAAACACATGATCCACACCGTGATGGGCGTCATCATGAAATGGAAGAGCTCCCTTTGCTACTTCGACGACCTTGTAACTTTATCACGAGCTTTTTCTCAGCATCTCCGATGCTTAGATGAAGTTTTTACATTCCTTGCCCGCGCATGTCCCCAGCTCAACACGAAAAGGTACCGTTTCGCCGAAAAATTCATTATGATCGCATCTGATAGGTCACCCAGCTTTTTTGAGGCACCAAGAATAGCTAAGATTTCTCTCGTTCAGCGCTCGCAGTTTATTGCACAAGACTTACCACCACGAGAACTTATTGCTTTCGCACGATCCTTACATAACAGCAATAACAAAAACATGGTTGCATGAAATTCTACCGAATAATTGTTTTGTACCTCCCAATTACAGCATATTTAGAAAAGACAGAGACTCACGTGGAGGTGGGGTGTGTAATATCATTAAAGGTTCTCTTATTGCTTTGTTGATTGATTGTGAAGTACCAGAAACTCTCTGGAATAACTTGTGAAAATACCATTTTCCTTATTGGAGTTGTATATCGCCCACCCTCAAACTCCCCTGAGTTCCTGAAATCCTTGAATAAGTTTTTATGTGCTCATCTAAATAGGAACACTAGATTGGTAATGACGTGAGACTTTATTACCAACATATAAAGTGGAAGAATTTTTCGTACACAGGGGAAGGGGGAGACAAGTACATGCTGAAAAAATGTTAGAAAATATGTTTGCCTACAATTTGAAACAAATAGTGCTTGAAGATACCAGAATTACGCCTACGTCAAGGTCGTTACAAGACTTGGTGTTCCACCAAATAAATTAAATGATTACAGAGTGATGGTGGAAGATGGGATATCGGATCACATGATGATCTGTCTTGATTTGGTTGTCCGAGCATTGAGACATGTGAAGAGTTATATGCCAGTAAATGTTAAAGCCTAGGCTACGGCTGACGGTACTTAAATTCTTGACTATTTGGATATTCAATTTCATAATTTCGACAGCACCACTGATTTAAAATCAGTAGAAGACTTATTGCAACAATTCAAAGGTGTTATAGGTTATTGCATAGACAAATACGTTCCATCACGTGTTAAAGAATCGAAACAGAAAAGTCCTTGAATCACCCGAGATATAATTCATATGAAAAGGAAAATTAACAGACTGCGTGAAGACTGGAGCACGTCGCCAGTGGTTCTGACAAATCTAAAATTTGAGCTTAAGCCTACTGTGGCTAAATCTAAACAAAGATTTTTTTTTGGAGAAACCATCAGTGATTTCCTCAGGTCCTCACCACTAAAATTTTGGCAGTATGTTCAAATGGCAAGAAAGAAATATCTGATATACATGTTTGTAGTGACATTATAAGAAAAATAATGATATAGCGAACCATTTTAAGAAACTTTCTCAGTCTGTATTTACCCACCGGAAACGACAGCGAGTACGGAAGAAGCCTTAAGATTTCCCCCTACTCTTCCAATGAAAACACCTGAAATAGCTAGGGAAGGCATATTTCAAGAACTACTCAAATTAGACACGAAAAAATTGGGCGGTCCCGACGATATACCAATTGCATTCCTCAAGGTATATGCAGAATGGAATTCGCATTATGTAGCTATCATCTTTCAAAAAACATATACAACGCACTCACTGCCTCACGATTGGCGCACCGCTTTTGTCATTGCTGTATTTAAAGGAGGCAACAAAGGAGACAACTAATTACCGCCCAATGTCGCTTACTTCAGTTACTTCCAGAGTGTTCGAACATATAATCGGAAAACATATACTCAGGATTCTAGATGACAACACTTTGCTCTATCCTTATCAACATGGCTTCAAGACCGGGTTATCAACTGTGACACAGATAATAGAAACAATTAATGATTTTGCGAGTCCTGTAGATATCAGACAACTGGTTGATGCGGTTTGCGTGGATTTTGCAAAGACGTTCGATAAAGTACGCCATGTCGAATTAATTTTCAAACTACGTAATGCAGGAATAAATGAACTCCTTATAAATTGGACTGAAGCATATTTAAGAAACCGTCTGCAGGTAATAAAACTACATGGCCATGTTTCAGATCCTTTAGCTGTATTTTGAGGAGTGCCCGAAGACTGAGTATAGGGCCCGCTATTGTTTCTCCTCTATATCAATGGCATCAGTAGGGTGGCGGCAGAAGAGGGTGTCCAGGTTAAACTTTTCGGAGACGACTACTTAATCTACACTACAATTACCGAGATAGACAACCAACACAACGTTCACAAATGTTTGAAAATTTTGCTTATTGGTTCAGGAAATGGATATGGACAATAAATTATTCTAAATCTACATATACACTCATCTGGAAAAGAAAAACTATCAATTCCTTCCGTGCAGCATTGATGGACACTTGTTGGGGAATGCGCACCAGTTGAAGTACCTCGGGGTAACAATTATGCGAACATTGTCATGGAATGAAAATATAGATAAGGGCTGTACGACAGCCTATCAAAATTTATGCATATTGAGATAAAAAACTAGAGCATGCATCGCGTGACGTAAAAATATACTGCATACGCCACCTTCCTTAGGACGATGCTAGAATAATCTGCCATTGTTTGGAGTCCCCATCAAGTGATCATCAAGAAGCTGGAAAGAATACAGACTGGCGGCGCGTTGAATTGCTTCAACGTACTGAAGGAAGGAATCGGTCACGCTGATGTTACAGAGATGTAACTTAGATCCTCATGAACTACGGAGAAAAAATGCAGGCTGAAGATATTTTTCCAAATAATGCACGATCAACTTAACATTGATAAGCTCAAACATTTACACGCCCTAGGCTAAAGAAACCCCTGAACTAATCACGATCGCCTCATCAAACCCTACCGAACAAATACTGACACGTTTCTATATTCTTTCTGCCCAGATGCCATAGAAATGTGGAGCAAACTACCAAACGGTATTGTTGTTTTAAACGATGTCACCAACTTCGCAAATGCTGTAAAGGCGAATTTACGAGACTTCAATTTAATTTGTTTTCAATGCCAAATGATGTAAGCGAACTCACGTTCATTCTAAATAATTTGAAAAATGTCAGTGAATTTTGAATTGTTATTTTGAATTGTTATTGAATGCTGAATTGTTATTTAAGGAAATACCTGTTTTCATTGTGAAGTGCCAAATATTACCCAACTTTACGTACGTTGCACATTTCGTTATGCGTGTAATTGTATTGTCCTCTCTGTTATGACCCTCTATGAGCGTTGACAGTATCAATAAATAAATAAACAAATAAATAAAAATTGGCACATCCCACGCGCAGTGGCGGGAATCAAGGAAATGCGAAGCACGCATAAGGAACGTAAAATGGATTTGCACTGTTGTCTCGCTATACCGAGTTTGGTACATGTGAAGTTAACGAAACGGCTGCAAGAGCAGCATGAGTGTGCATGTAAACCATGCCGCTCATACACGCATGACATGATTCTAACGTTATGTCCCGTCATTTACGTTCGTGATGCAGTCGTGTTGTGCCATAGCAATTTCGGTATACATCCCATTCAGGAAACGAGTGGCATGTAGATCATGCCACTAATGACATGCATGTCACGATTTTCATGTTATGACCTGTCATTTATGATCGTCATGCAGTCATGTTGTGCCAAACCAATTTTCGTATAGGCTCCAGTGCAGTCGAGTTTTCCATGTGTGACATCAGCGCCAGAATGCACTGCCTGGCGGAGAGAAGGAGCAAAATTGGGCAGACTGTGACAGGGAAATACGCGAACGCGATGCGCATCTCCAACTTTATAGCAGCAGCGACCGCCCGTCCCACCTTCTTTCGTTTTAATTCCTTTGAGACGCGCTCCAAACCTGCGGCAAACTCTTCAAAGGGCGACGCCGCGAGTGTTCGTGTGGTTGGCAGCACGCCCGGAAAACAGCGAAGAAACGCGCGCGCCGCTGTCGCCTCGGTTTCTACGATACGCGACTGAGCCGTCCGACCAGAGCTAGCGCCCTCTGGTCAGTTGATGGAGCCCGTGCATCCATTAACGAAACGGCAGTATAGCGCCAGGACCATGGCATGTAAATCATGCCGGTAATGACACGCGTGCCATGATTCTAATGTTATGACCTGTCATTTACGTTGGTCATGCTGTCGTGTTGTGCCATAGCAATTCTGGTATACATCCCATTAACGAAACGCCTGGCATGTAAATCATGCCGCCCATGACATGCATGCTATGCCTTTCATGCTATGATCTGTCATTTATGTTCGTCATGCAGTCACATTGTTGCATACCAATTTTCCTACACATCCCACTAACGAAACGGCCAAGAGAGCACCAAGACCGTGACATGTAAGTCATGCCGCTCATGACATGCATATCATGATTTTCATGATATGACCTGTCGTTTATGTTCGTCAAGTAGTCATGATGTGGCATACCAATTTCCGTAAACATCCGATTAGCGAAACGGCCAGGAGGGCACAAAATCGTAGGCGGCTAGATAGATAGATAGATAGATAGATAGATAGATAGATAGATAGATAGATAGATAGATAGATAGATACGCTCAAACTCGCCGAAGTTCGCTAAGAAATGCTTCGCATTTAATAAATGAATGATCCTGGGCCATGTCGCGAGCAAGGATAGAATTCAGCCGGACCCTGACAACATCGCTGCGGTGCTTCACTTCCTGCACCGTGAAAGGCCTAAATACTTGCGAAGCTTCCTCTACCTTGCCGCTTATGTCCGTCGTTTCATATGGAATATCACCTCCATTGCAGGTCAGATACACATGCTACCATGTGGTGATGTGCCCATTCTATGCTCTGAGGAAAGCGAATCGGCATTTCACGATTAAAGAGCGCACTTACGTCTGAACCGATGCTTGTCATTTTGACGACGCATACCGACTCTCTTGCACACGAATGATAGCTGCCACGGTATTGGTGCGGTTCTGCTGCACCCCGACGGCTCTTCGCACGAGACAGTCGTCGCCTACGTCAGCCGTGTTCTCGCGTCTTATGAAAGGAACTGTGCCATCATGGAACAAGAGAGTCTGACCTTTGTCTGGCCGAAACAGAAATTTCGCCATTATCTCCATGGCAGGCCACCACGCCTTGCGCTGGCTTTCCACACCGTAGAACGTGACTGTACGCCTGGGTCACTGGAATTTCGGCTGCAAGAGTGCGACTTCGACGTCTTTTGCAAGTCTGGCAAGAAACACAAAGACGCCGACACTCTGTTTCGGTGCTGCTTCCTACGGCTTTGCTCGACACGTCGCAAACCACCTTCCATGTCACCTGCTCAAACGGATCACATCTGATACCACTTCGTCCCCAGCCTCCGTGAACCACGTGCCTTCGGACGACTACCACCCATTCGCATCTTGTTAGATGGCAGATGTGTACTCTCCACGTCTCATAGATATGTCTCCACCTACCGCGCGCTTCCACCGGCAACTCGCACATCTTAAGATGGAGGATGGAGTATTGTTGCCGCATTACCATAATGACGAATAAATCTTGTTACTAGTTCTACCACTATTCCTTCGTCTTCCTGTCCTCAGAGCCTTTCACGATGACTTGAGAGCTCGCCGTCTTGCAATCCATAAAACCTATGTCCGAATTGGAAGTTCTTTCTAATTACCTGACCTTTTTAGAAGCGTTAATATGTACGGCGGTTGCAGCATTGCCTGCCAGCGTCGAAAACTTTCAACCTCTGCGCTATCCACATCCTTGCCTCACAGCACCGTTCAAACCCACAGCACCATTACAACTACATCGGTGCCCCACAATACCATTCGAGGTTCTGGGTATTCACCTGTGTGGGACCCTCCGGGTCACTGGCTTTGGCAATCGATGGATCGTCACGGCCGTCGAAGACATGACGCGCTACGCAACAGGCAACTTCAGTGTTTTGTGGCTCTGCTACACAGATCGCTAACTTCATTCTACAATCCATTATTCTACGTCATGGTGCTCCTCGTGTACTGTTCAGTGGCAGTGCAAAGGCATTTCTTTCGCAAGTCCTCTGAAAATGTTCTTCGGACATCCGCCGCCACACACATGTTAATGTTACAACCCTCAGAATAACGGCTTCACCGACCACTTTCATGATGCTCTTGCAGACATGGTCGCCGTCTACATTCAAACATACCATAGAAATTGGGGTGCCTTTTTGCCATTCATCAGGTATGCCTATACCACGGACCTGCAGCTAACAATTGACTATTCGCTGTTTTACCTAGAGTACAGATGCTCCCCCACTTTCGCTCTTCATGTCTCATTCTTCGGCTCTAAACCAGTTCATCTCCTTCCTCGTGCGAAGGGTACGTTTCACGACTCACCCTGTGTAGCAAATGTGTGTCCCTCAACACGGAGCACAGACCGCACGACCGGAAAACTGCTTACAGTGAACGCCACCACGTTGTTTCTTTCTGCGCTGCGCCCTTGGTACTCCTGGTCTGGGCGACAAATTTTAGCCAAGGTTCATCTGACCGAGCGTAGTCATGAAACAAATTCACCAGTAAACTATCGCGTCACTCGCCCTCACCCTCTAACACACGGGCGTTGCAGCAACACCGAAGGTGCGCATCTACCATATGAAACTCTTTACCCGTACATCTACGCGCGCATATACCCGGACATCGTCGACCCACATATCCCGCGATGCGGCTCAACAGCCACACTTAACCATATCCTCTGGGACTGCAGAGAAGACCCACCCTTTCCCGATCTCCTGGCTCACCTGAGGGGTGGAAGGAGGTTCTGATCTCCACCAGCCTTAGCGTCCACCTGCAGGCCATACAGAGAGCAGAGGAGGTGGCCACGGCTCGACCCGGCGGATCACCTATCTCCAGCAACTGACGAAAATATAAGTTTTATCCCTCTCTCTTCATGTGGCGTTCGTCATATCCTTGAGTACGTCCAGGATGGCCGCTTCCAAGTCTGTGTGTGGGAGGGGGCGATAGTGCGGGAGTTTATTACGTCTTCGTCCCCTGTATTTTACCACCAAAACCATGCGTGTTGCGCTTTTTCTTCATCGCTCGTGTGCGATCATCATGATCATCGGGTTTATGGCGCTGGTGTGACCTGCCGAGCTACTGAGGCGAGTGAATGTGGTCCAACCCTAGGTGTCATAAAAGGAAGCACACTAGCATTTTCTGCTTTCCTAGCCAGTATTTCGGATTGCGAAACCCGCAAAAACTTCTACCCCTTCTCTTTCAATCTGGCGATTCTCACGCCCAGCAATGCTTTGTGCTCTGCAAAAAGATGCTCGTTGACATAGACAGGAGTGGACTCGGGAAAGCAATTTCACTAGTAGTGAACTTTTCACCTTTTCGCTGCTTGGAGAACTCTGTAGCGCGTTGTTCTGCCGAAGAACAGAAGAATTCAACGACTATGTTCTTTTCTTCTTTCTCCTTTGGGAGCATGCGATGCACTACGTCTATGTCACTTTGTACAATTTCTCTTCCAGCTTTGTCGCCGATTATCTGAACCACCTCAACCAGTGATTCTTGAAGCAGTTGAGGGAAACCATTGATTTCCAGATTATTGTTC
>JABSTT010004570.1:0-22002 GCA_013339685.2 Hyalomma asiaticum
TTGTAAATTACACACTTTACGCACAGCGCTAAAATCTGTCCTGTAATGGTCCTAGTGACCCGCTCTACCGGATCACCATGTTTGCACAAAATCGTCAAAACCGTTTCAGGGTCCCTTTAATCGTGCCATACTTCCCTAGTGAATCACGTTCGTAATCGAAAAATCAATTCATGTTCATCGTATATCGATACCTTCCCTACCAGGCTATTTTTGGTGTATGCTAGACAACCAGGCTAGCAAAGAAAAGTAGATAGATAGATAGATAGATAGATAGATAGATAGATAGATAGATAGATAGATAGATAGATAGATAGATAGATAGATAGATTCAGTCAAGGCTGCTGAATTTCGTCAAGAAAATGCTTCACACTTAAATGTAAAACGCGCGAAGTCAGACCTGTTTTTATGGCATCGTTTCTTTAATGGCAAAATATGCGCATCTGATTAACTCCGCAAACAGACCCAAGAGATATTGACGCAGTTGTTATCTTCCCCGAAGGAGAAAACAAGAGGAGAAATACCATGGACCATAAGCGAGTGCCATGATGTCGCTATTGGCAGACGTTTCCAAAATATGTCGCGGCTTCCTATTACCCAAGAAACAGCACGTAAAGAGTCGCTTTGTTGAAGGGACAAATTTCGCATATCGACCACTAGAAATCCCTTAGGGGCCGCTATGTATGAAGTCAGGCGGCAATAATCTCGCGAGAGTGTGAACAGACAAATGAACTTCTTGACGAGCAAGAAAACGCAAATAGAACTGCGCTCCCTGATCTCGCTTTATGCCCCGGGGTCTCGTTACCCCATAAAACGCCTATTGAGACCCGCTTCACTTCCATTTGTTTATACTTCTTGATATCTTTTTGCACGTGTATGTTCCTTTCGCCTGGATTTTAAGATCTTTATCGACAACGAGCCTGCAGTTCTACCAGGATCCAAAATCGGCAAATATGTGCAAAAGCTAGCCTAATAAATAACGGTTCACGCAATGCTTTCCCGAAATTGATAAGGCAGGGCGGGTATGTTAATGAAGTGGCGTAAGCTATTTCAGTGGCAGTACCATGGGAGGCACTACTATAGATCCCTATACTGAGATCTCCTTCTGCTACTCGAAGCTTTCCCCCGAAATCCAACACTGGTCTGTTATTGTCATATGACGACCTCAGCGGAAAGCAACGGCAAGGAGGTAAAAAAAGGCTGCTTGTCAGCATGGCATAGCCAGACTCAAGTCCCCAGATATATTTTTTCTGAGTGGTATATCTAGGCTCGTTGAGCCAGAGTGGTGCTCATTTGTTATACATAGCTGTATATGCATGCAAAAATTTCTGCAAGTTGATTGCGACATCTATAGTTCAAGCACCATTTCAGTTAGAGGCTAACAAAACTTCCATGGAAAGCACTTGGATTAAAGAAATGTCTTTCGTAGCTCATTTAATAATTCCTAGTTAGCCGATATTTCCGGAGCAGCCCACTACGGCGTCTCATAATGATATCGTGGTTTTGCGACCTAGAACCTCAGATCTCAATCAATTCGTTGTTCAGTGATTTCTTTGTCGAAACGATGATGATTTTAACAGTTATCCGGTGTCTGCTGCGGTATTCTTTGGAACAATGAGACATCAACGTTTTCACAAAAGAACTTGGGAGGTCGCTTTCTGCACTGCCTTGACGACCAAAACCATAAACACCGACAAAGCACAAATGACGTCATACATTTCGCAGCGAACACAGCTTAAGGAGCGCAAAGGCTTTCGAATGCAGAGAAACTAACGCGGTGGAATACAAGAGTTTACGCGCAGCCGGCACAGTCTCACCGGGAGCACGAGCAGTAGCCGGAAGATGAGTATAACATGGGAAAACATTCTGCAAGGCAAGGCTGTTGTCCCAGTTTGCAAGCGATTAATGGTACAGTGATTGAAATGGTGCTGCTTTGGCGCTGGTAGAATGATACTGTGCTTTTACGGAGCACTGATACGTTTGTGCTCCGGCACGCGGCTCTGGGGAAGAAATGCACTCAAGATACCATGTTGTTGCCAACGGTGGCCTCCCGTGGCAATAAAGGAGGCAAGACAAGTGGCTGAAGCCATGGGAAGCCTTACACTTGGTGCTGGGGCCCTCAAGCCGAAGCGCATTGTTGACGCCTACGCTCGACGACGTTCCTGATCGTAGCGTTACATAGGTCACCTGGTGCGTCATGGAGTTTACGTCAGGGCTTGGGGCCGAGCGAAGGAGTTGGATCTTCGTTTTGGCCTTCGGCAGGGGCTAGCGGCTACGCTCGGCTGTGGGGTGGTGGAAAGTTTCAGGCCTCGTTCACGTTTCTCGTACAGCGCCATCGCCACGGCAATGTTCGACACGTACATGCTCCTTTGAGTCACCGTAGAGGATACCCACACGTCCCGCCATTCCCTTTATTTCTCTTTAGGGCAGGATGGTTCGTGCTTGCACGACTGGAAATCTTGCTTGTTTGCTTGCTTTTCCTTCATGAATAGCACTTTTTTTTTTCTGCGGGAGGTCAGCCACAAAGTGCGCTGTTAAAGTAGAATTTCAGCAAAAACATAAGAGGGTAAAGAAAGAATTGTCATTTTTATAAAATAGGTAAGCTTATAGAGATTCCCTTGCAAGTAATTTTTTTTTTCTTTACAAGTAGCAGAATACAGGATTTACTACCAGCGAATTGGTTGGTTTTCGAAACAGACTATATTGTGAAAGTAAATTTTGCTCGGTTAAAGTCGAGTGTATCTCTCATCCTGCTCGCCCACATTTTAACGCGATAGCGTTAGAGAGCTTGTTCCGCAGAAATACCGCCGTCGGTGTCGGCGTCTCCACGCGTCTCTTGTGAGCGAAAAATCGGCCGTGAGAGAAAAATAACAGCTACAAAAATGGACAACTATGTCCGTCTAGCGGAAGACATATCAAGCAATGTCTCGACTACCATGGCCTCCGAGACGGCGAGCGCGCCCGCCATCTCGGAGGCCATGCGACTACAGCAGAGCGTATATGCGGTCTCGTCGGATGCTCTGCATCCATTTTTCTAGCATTTCATTCTCACGACACCATTAAAGAAGTGAAGTACTGCAGTTGCGATTTCACCAACCATAAGGCGATGCTTGTTGCGGTTGGCCGCTAGAGGTCCACAGAAGAACAAATCGAACAGCTGCCAGATAGTTAACGCACGCAGGACGACAGGATGTGACCATTTACGAATAAGTGTCACGCCTACGCGCAGTTCATAACACAGGACCATGTGACTACATCACTGTACAAAATTTTCATCAAGTTGATATACAAGTGCTGTTAAATAGATCAAAAACCTCTACCATTACTATAGATACGTCGCGCGCGCGTGTGTTTAACAACACACACTAATAAGTATGCACTTAGTGTTTGAAGTGCGCACTAGGGGCCGGATTTCGCTGTCGCATTCAACTCTTAGAGGCGAAGCTTAAGGGTCCCCCGATTTTTGCCTAATGTTTAAACGAAGCTGGTACTTCTGTAGTTCAACGATTTAGTGTCTCGTTATATTCTTTGCCTGTAAAAATTAAAAGTTCTTTGTCTGTCTGCCTGTCCTTATATACCGATAGACTACTTGTTTTCTTTTTCTCTTCGTTTCGCTGAGATGTGTGGTTTGGAGGTATGCAGTATACAGTAGAGCGAGCACCCTAAATCTGATATCTGCCACTTCTTTGATCAATTCGATCGCAAAAGCGCTTTGTGCCGTTTCTCCGCAGGCCACATTTTCTTTTGTTGTTGCGCTGTCATCTACAGACACAAATTCGCTCCTTTTGTATTGCGCATATTTTCAGCGTAACAACATTATCACTGGGCACGGCACGTTTAATAAGTCATCGCCCCCGTACGTTCGATGTTATTCGAACACGTGGAATGTGAGAGGGTCAAAGAAACAAGTAGAGAAAAGCAAAGGTCAATGCCTCTTTTAATGGCGCCCCACATTGTGGCAAGATAATCTCTGGAACCCGTAATGTGGCGGTTCACTGCACTAGCACTTTGGCCTATCATAAGATGGGGTCTCGAGGATTAGTGGTGCGCGCACTGCCAGGGGAACGGTAGAAAAAAAAACACTCCTATCCTCAGCCTGAGCAGCGAAACAGAGAAAAATAGAAGAAAAAATAAAACTATTAACGCTGATATTAAGCAGTAAAGATGTGATGACAAGAGACTGCGCCTCCTTGGTGTGAGGGAAAGGGCCGGTCGATTTTCGATTTCTCCATGGTGCGTCAATCCACCGGGCAATTGCGGGAGATCACGACTTCCCGTTGGGAAAGGTGCGGCGATCATTCTTAGAGACGTAATACCAAGAGGGGCAAAGCGTGAACGTTCCGCACCTAAGGAGCGCTTATGGATGAAAGAGACAAAGAGAGAAAGAGAGAGATAAGGAAAGGAAGGAACGGTTGCTAAGCTCGCAAAAACCAATTACGTGGCCATGACTTAGCGTCCTTTGTCTGCTTTATTATGCCGTCATACCTTCAGCAACTTGCGTCGCATTCAGATTCGAGCATGCTATCCTCTTTGTTTTACTGCTTTCATTTGAACGGTTACCGCAGCGTGACATGT
Source organism: Hyalomma asiaticum (assembly GCA_013339685.2). Classification (NCBI taxonomy): domain Eukaryota; kingdom Metazoa; phylum Arthropoda; class Arachnida; order Ixodida; family Ixodidae; genus Hyalomma; species Hyalomma asiaticum. The sequence goes on from JABSTT010004570.1 coordinate 4,573, forward strand.
GCCCCCGCTCCTGACTTTGTGATGTTGGTGCCTTCTCTGACAAAAGAAAAACTAATAACGCCTGTGCTTTGTTCTGCTCAAAACTGCGGATGTCGTATATATATATATATATATATATATATATCCCTGCCCTTATTAAAAAGTGCGTTTCGACTAGAACGGGCTTGTCTTGGCACTGATTCCCATTGGCCATAGTTGCTTCCATCGCTCTGTCAAGATATATATATATCTTGACAGAGCTATGGATGCAACTATGGCCAATAGCACTTTTTAATAAGGGCAGGGATAATAACTCTCTAAAATGCCGCATCCGCATGGTCTTATTCTTAATCAGCGCTCACTACAGTAAGGTAAGCGCATTCTCTAAAACAGTCTAAAACAGTATATATATATATATATATATATATATATATATATATATATATATATATGCACTGCATCTTGACTTGCAATGAAGTGCCGGTGGGAGATTTCACTTGTGCATTGTGCATAGTTGAACCGTGAGGATTCGTAGCATGCGCGAGATGTTATAAAACTAGATGGCGGTACTTGTAGTTGATGATGAAAGATGCGAGATGTTATAATAGTTTGATGACACTTACTGAAGTGTTTCACTTTTAATTGTGGGGCGAATTGCACGGAAGAGTTTCACGGTTTACCGATGATTCCTTCCGGAGCTTCGTCTCACTCATCATTAACCCCGTGAATATGCTGTGATTTTTTTGGTGTTGCGAGACCTTAGGACATTCAAGGCTGATAAAAAAATTATGTGATTTTGCAGCCCCTTTTTTAGTTCCGTGCTGCGTGCTTAAGTAAGCTGTCGATTTTGTTTGCTAGATGGCTTTATTTACAAGACCAATTAATGGGCTAAACGCGCACGCTTCCTTCTGGTACTTCCGCGGTGTCTGCGTCTGGTCATAACCAGCCATGCGCGATAACATGACCTCTGACCATCTATGCTTCACCAGAACAGCGGACCGGACACAGGAGCATTTTTACTGGGGAAAAATGCGAGAGACAGTCAGGCAGTGCGTCACTGATTGAGAGAGTTGTCAACGTTACATGCACCCTACGACTGCTCTGCCGGCTCGTCTTCAGCCCGTACCGCCGCCTTGTCTGCCGTTCGAACAAGTGGGTATTGATATTTTTGGGCCGTTTCCGCAATCTTCTAATGATAATCTATGTACGATCGCATGCGTCATTCACCCTACTCCTTGCGCCGGAACGGCGGCCGTACTAGCTTCTTGAGCTGCATGCGTCCCCCCTTGTAATCATAAGTGATCGTGGTCGCCATTTCATTGCGAAAGCCCTGGAAGAATTTCTTCGTCTCTTCAATTAACAGGCAAGCACAGAACTTTATTTAGGTTCTGAGAAACTGCATTTGGACGTCCCCTTCGACAGGGATCCTGTAGTAGTTGCGGGCCGCTCCCAAGCAGGGTCAGGAAGACCGTGGCCCTCCGCCCTCTAGCAGGCTCTCTGGAAAGCCCGAATTAACAATTAACAATTGCGCCACTTGACAGATTATCGCCATAAGAGCAATGACCTTGTGAAGCGTATTAACAGAACTCTGAACAACGTGCTGGAAATCTGCGTATCATCTGAACACAAACACCGGGTTGAGGTCCTTCCTTTCTTCACTTATACATATAGTACAGCAAGGTATGATAACACATATTGCGCTCCCTTTTACCTGCTTTGCGCACCTGCACCGCCGGGCAGTACTGGCAGAGTACTACCATTGGACTTCCACAGCAATCACTCGGTTGCCAAGATGTTTTGTCTTTCTTGCCAAAGAAGCTCGACGTCCGGTCTACAGGCCGGAACGTCTCGCAATACAGTGTGCAAAAAGACGGACGTCGTGATATGCAGTCTTCATGTATATATATATATATATATATATATATATATATATATATATATATATATATATATATAAAGTGACGATTCGCCTCTTAGAGAACGACGGTCGGGCTCCGACCGAAACGTTGACTTAATAAACCGTCGTTCTCTAAGAGGCGCATCGTCAATTCTGTTAACTAGCGGCAACCCAAGCTATTCTTGCATATACAGTCATATATATATATATATAATATTTCGAAAGAGAAAGTGTCAAGGGCTTGTTGTTTATTGTTGTTTATTGTTATAAACGACTTAATGAACCAACAAATAATAAAGCCTAGGAAAGCACAGGTGAAGTTATTGGGTCCAGTGCCGGCCGGACAACCTCCAGTTTAAAAACGGGTACAGGATAGCACACCTGGCGCTCGGTTTACGTGTACTTATCTCCAAAGGTGGTTCCATAATGACATGGCAGTTCCTCTGGGCGCACCTTACCCATCACCGCCTTGGTTAAATAGGTGGGCGTCCGCTGTTCCCTTGATAGGCCGTGAGGCATCCGCCACGGCCGCTGGGTACCTACCGGTAAAATAGGGACAAGCGGGGTTCCGGCCTGGTGCTCGGCAGATGGAAGGTACTGTATGCTTGGGAGGTCACCCAAATTTGTGGGAAATGGGCGGCGTGAGACCGCCTGACCTAGAAATAAGGTGACTGCTTCTCTTTTAATAAAATAAGTTTCCCTCTGATTTTTTAGGCTTCATTGTTTGTTAGTTCAATAATATATATATATATATATATATATATATATATATATATATATATATATATATATATATATAGCAGTCATGGTGGTGAATAGGCCGGAGGCTTGAAGGCAGAGATGAGTAGTAGACCCTCGGAATTGGCAGCAAAAATGCGGAAAGCGTTTATTCAACGTTTCAGCCGGAGACCGGCCTTCAATGAAGGCCGGTCTCCGGCTGAAACGTTGAATAAACGCTTTCCGCATTTTGCTGCCAATTCCGAGGGTCTACTACTCATCTCTCTCTCTATATATATATATATACATATATATATATATATATATATATATATATATATATATATATAGTGTGAAATAGCAGACACGACTTCGTAGTTATCGTTTATTGACAACAATAAACAATAACTGCGAAGTCGTGTCTGCTATTTCACTCCAAATATGTTTGGCCCACCCATTGAGTACAAGTTCTCATATATATATATATATATATATATATCAAAAAAAGTTCTTCCTGGCTATCGGGATAAATATACTATCAGAAAGACACAGTGACAAACATAGGATTGACGTGTCGGCTGGAGGCCAGCCTTTTTCAAGGCTGCCACGTTCGTGGCAAAAAAGGCTGGCCTCCAGCCGAAACGTCAGAATAAATCCTATGTTTGTCACTGTATCTTTCTGATCGTGAATATATATATATATATATATATATATATATATATATATATATATATACATACAGCCTCTCCCTGCATGTTGCATGGGGTACACGAATGAATGCGGGAACACTCTCCTGTATAACTTCCTTATCTCCAGATTCTGGATAGCCTCATTACGGTTAGTGGCACTGCGCGCATACTAAGAGTGTTTGTGTCCTCTGAGAGAATGAATTGTTCGCATCACGAACAGAAAGTGCAGTACGGAAGCAGATTCGCTCGGCGTATGAAGGACAGCCAAGATATGTGTAATTTAATTAGTGGAAAGTGAGGAATGGGGGGGGGGGGGGGGGGGCATGTGATACGAGAGCGCAGCGAACCGCGCTAGAACCAATTAGCGGGCGTATCAGGCTCTGAACAATTGTCAGTGTGATGAAAAGAAACATTGCGGAGGGGCAGGAGAAACATCACTATGGTGTGGGGGAGGGAATAAGGGGAGGTGAGAGAAAGAATTGCGACTGGGGGCCTGCACTGTGTCAGCGAAAGCAACTAATGAAAGAAACGCTTTAGGATGACTGGTGTCTTCGCGCTCTCGGGAGTTGATGAACGTGATCAAGCAGCTTCCACGCGAACACAAAAGTGGTAACCGACGATATATGGGGTAACACTCATTGTCATAGAAGTACCACCCTCCTAAGCAGTTGGCATAGCAGTATGGCACGCCTTAACGTGGGCAGCATATGTTTCGTTCTTATCTTCACTCTCTATGCCGATCATGACTAAACAAGCCGAAGGGACTCCTTTGCGCGGAAGCAACTAGAACGGCTGTAGCCGCTTCAATCAATTCCTCACTTGGTTTGTTGTGAAAAACAAGTTAATAATTACGATATATCGGCAGTGTGATTGGACGAAACAAAGTAGGCCATCTTTACGAATACGGGCGGCTCTAGCGGGTGGATATTGAGAAGACTCAACATTCACGTGCTTTAAAGGAACCACACCTATCTAAAGTATGTGCTACGGTCCTAAGAGAATGTCGCCATGTTTTAGTATTGGCTGTGATGCTCAAGGACGCAAGTGAGTCGCCCATCGCTTATAGGAGCAGACGCTCTTTACTGACAAAACCGCATGACACTAGAGAAAGCGTTCGTGGCAAAGTGCGTGGTCCACTCGCGAAGTCTTCGTGATTTAGCAAAGTGTCACTTACCGGGAAGCATTGGCAGGAGGTAGAAACTTGCAAAGGTGTAAGCGCCTATCATTCCCTGATTTGTTCGGTCACGATGAATAATGCATTTTAAATAGAGTTATGGACCCATTATTGGTGCCTTAATTAGTACTTTACACTAAATAGATAAACTGTCTTGAGAGAGATTTGGGATATATATATATACTAAGCTGACAGCAGGTGTCTCTCTAGGGCATTTGGTGGGCACTTGGGACCACTTCATTGCATAAAAGACAGCCAACATGACATACATATAAACATTCAATTGAAACTTTGTGCTGTTCTTCTTTTTGTCTGTTGCATTACGTTTTATTTACAAGCCGCAGAACCTAGATAATTCTGGGAAAAATCGAAATGAAAAAAAATACACACAACTGTTGGGTTCCACATTCGAATAAAATTGCATGTCCCATTAAAGTGCTCAATTAGCTTAGTTTACCGCAGAACCTAGAAAATTCTGGAAAAAATTGAAATGAAGAAAAACACAGCTACTGTTTTCCACATTCGGTGGGACTTCGTTTTATGTTATGAACAAATAAAGTACGTCCGTACGAGTAGCTCAAAAAACATCACCGTGCCGTTCTGCTTGCGTTGCCGTGCACGCTACTTTGGATGGCCTACTGTAGCATGAACTCGAAGACACTTGCAGGGAATGCCAGACTCAGCGGTGTCAGAAGCTCAGAAAAGGCCCACTGGATACACAGGAAAAGTTTCACTCAAGAAATGCGCATGCGTTACACATGTAGTGCGAGAAAGAAGGTCGGTTACTGACAACCAAGAAAAACCAAGTGCCATACCCGCTCAAAAAACAAGTTATGTACACAAATTTGATGAGTTCATGGGTAGAAACACTGTGTTAAGAAACAAATAACAATAAGCTAACGCATATCGATTCCGAGTCGCCTGAATTTCGAGACAAGTCTCGCGCTGACTACGTGCTACGTCAAGTTAGGATTTACCAGACACCTACTGCGTTCTTTCATTTGTTCGTTAGGTTCGCAATATTTCTTTCATAATACTACAGTGAGCTTCCAGCTCTTTACTGGCACTGGAATGTCGAGCGCGAAAACTGCTACAAGAGAAGAGATGAAAAGTACCGCATAACAAAGTGCCTTAGGATGCATGCCAGCACTGTTTTTGCCCCGGATTTGTCTCAGAGCACAAAGACAGTCACTATTTCATTTTCTTGTAGGTTCCTTCTAGCGTTTGTTTCTCTGCGCGCCCTGCTGCGGGCAAAGAACTCGTGCTTCCTTCCCGGTCACATTATACAGCAATCTCTCAAAAATTCGTTGATGAGAAACTACGCGCTTCGTGCTCTTTTTACTCAACTGTCGTGTCGTCTTACAAGCGCCGCTGATTTCTATTTGCCTCCATCGCATGCCATGACACCCTCGGTGTTTCAGCGTTTCTGTATATATTGTATGGCCGTAAGTAAAAAACAAAAAAAGAAACACGTGAAGCGAAGTACTTCCACACGCGAAGTAATATTGGGCTAAAAGAGGAATGGGTGTCAAGAGCTTGATGAGCAGTACGGATGCTAACGCCTTCGGTACTTTTTCTGGGATAGCACGTGAATTTACGTTCGTGGGAAGTGTTTCACAGTACAGGTGCTCACGCGACGGAATTTTTAAAGACGATAGTCTTTCTTGGGATACTTCAACGCAGAAATTTTGGTCTGTCTGTTTGTCTGTGTGTGTGTGTGTGTGGGTTTGTGTGTCTGTCCTGTTGCGAAAGGTGAACCCCTTCCTCAACGACCACCCAGCTTGAACTGGTGGCTACCTTCATACTTCTGAACACAGTCGGCCAAAAAACAAATATTACGCATACCTGAGGCGCAACATCAATACGTATGTATTGGACGGTGTGTTCCTTTAGTAGAAAATACATAGATGCGTAATTCTAAAGACCCCTTAGGATGCGCAAAAGCGGGCGTTTCCTGTACTAGGCAAGCTTCTTGCGTTTCCCGTAACCATGGCCAGATGGCGCCCTTGTCTGGCGCTCGTTCCGAACGGAAGGCAGGGAACGGCCGCCCGCCACTCCGGCCGGTCCCTTTCTCTCCTCGCGTCTCTTCGTTTTCCCTCTCGCTTGCGCAACTCCTCGGGGGGAATAGAAACACGCGAAACGGGACTCATGTAGTACGACCGGTAGAAGGCTATCGTCTTTCGACGGCATTTTTTTTTTTTGGTTCTCAGTGCTGCGTTGTCCCCGGATGGTCACCCATAAAGGTTTTATTCGGGCAAAAAGATATTTCCCTTATGTTTAAGAAAATTGTTTTTTTTTTACATCTTCGTAACTTGTTCAGAGCAGTGGCGCTAACTGTCGGCCAGTTCTGGCTCATAGAGGCTAACTGTCAATAATGCTGGCCCAACAGTTTCGGTCAAGATTGGCTAACACTGTAGAACAGTGGTAACTGTCGGCAAGCGCTGCAGTATTCACTACAGTCTCACTGCGTTTGCTGCTGACTCCAACGGCGAGGGACTTAAATAACACCAACAGTCCAGCATTGCTCGACTGCGCAGGAATGCACTGACGTCTGCTTATAATGTGCGCATCAGCGCGAGGACTGGTTTGCTTCTCTTCGAGAAAGTCCGTACGCTTCCTCGAACACGAATGTTTAATTCCCCTTAGATTCTAAACGACCGTTAGGCTTCGTTGGGTTGTCGACGTGACTGGTGAGCTCATGTATGCACACAAGGGCCCATTTCACACAAAGGCGTCCATCCGCCTCTTAAGGTTAAGGTCAAAACGAAACGAATTTGCATAGGCAGGTGCTCATTGACTGCATTGCATAACGCCAATTCCCAAAGTACCTGGGATCTGCCGAACATTTTCTAAGTGTTGCGTTCTTCAAGAAAGCTTACGGCTGCATTGCACTACGTGGTCAGAGCATATATCGAAAAGGATGACGACACTGTAGGGTTGTAAACTCAGTGACACGAGAATAATAACTGAATAAATTCGTCCGCATTAATGTACAGATTGGCCCTATCTAATATTCCTTCGCGAGTATTTCTTGATTTATTGATGTTTTTTTTTTGTAAATATGACACGCAGTACTTGCAGGAAGCAAGCGAGTGCAATAAAGTTTTGACTAGCGAGATGTTCTCATTTACTGCCACAAATTGAAGCGCGCCTTATAAAACCTTTCTTAGTTTTATTTTCTCGTCGGAATTAGTTTCAGAAGCTACCATCTACAGGGCTCCACTGCGCATTTCGTGCTCATTCTACCGCCATGCATATATTAAGATGTACTGGCGGGATATGCTCTAATCGCACCAATAAGCTTCTCTTTCTATTTTCGATTCCAAAATTTAAAAACCCCACTTTTAGCAGCGTGCGAGAAACAGAATCGTGCAAAGTAGTCTAAAACAAAGCTCATACTGCTGATTCAGAATTTTGAAAAGGACGAACGCCATGGGGATTCATTACACATTTTTGAGCGTGTTGCATCAACGTAGGCCGAACGGATGAATGCCTTCAGTTTCCTCTCTCCCTGCAACATGAACGGCGCAGTTCTTCGAGTTTTATATTTACTAACTTTGCTCACCTCCAGTGGAATGGTGTAGTCACAGTGGGTGCTCATCGATTCGCAAGTCAATATTGCATTTCCAAACCCTCGGATCGGCCTGCCAAGCGATCCATACGAATGTGCTGGCCCTCCTTATTAGCGATTCAAATCGGAATCGCTGAAGTGACGAGATCCTCGCGGTGCCATCGGCCTAATACGAATCCCTACGGAGGCTACCGTGCATTTCCACCATGGTTCCAGTAAAGCTTTTTAAGCTCAGAGGACTTATGTCTCGCAAAGAAGTGATCTACGAAACGCGTGCTTTAAGATTTGCACCCTCTTCACGACTGCTGATTACTCGTTTACTTTCCTAACCAGCTAACAAACTCTGAATGGGAACATTGAACCCCTGATCATCTTAAGCTGATGTCTAGAAACACAAGGCAATGGAACATCATTCTTAGGTATTAATATTTGCTAAATTCCGAGCACATGTTTATCTCCGCGCATCGTATTTGTAAAATATGAGGACTGTCGTTTGGACAGTCTGGCAGTTACTAAGATACTAAGACGCTTATCTTACAGCGTTCAAGAAGCCAAAAGCGCGCCTTGATATTTCAAGAAGAGGTTAGTACGAGTTTTTTGTGAGCATTTCCCTCATGGAATACACTTACACGCGAAATCATATGCCATGTAACTAACATTAAAGAGAACCGAATGAGACACGTCCGAATGCCCGTACAGGCTTACATCTCGGTCAAACCACATTTGCCAATAGTCAGCGCAATGTCCAACAGGGCAAACAGGGTGCGTACCTTATGTTGTACTTTAACAAATCCAGCCACCACATGCAAGTATCGATTAGTCATAGAATGCCATGATGCAAGCCGGCTTGCTTGGCCCCATGAACAGACGTTGCCTTACCTAAATGAGTTATGTGGATCTGGTCGGCCGTTTGCTGAAGGACACCGTGAGTTGACGAGCGCTTCCCCAGATGGCGTAAGCATGGCCAGCAATTCAGCTTGTACTTCGCTTTTTGCTATGTATCAAAGGAAAAGTAGGGGTATTTGCTGAAACGCTAGCTCAAGCTCAAGATATTGCAGAACAGAACGCATCCATTGCACTTAAGGAATCTATGACCAGGAATTGTGAACGCCGAGAAACGAGTCCGTTGTGTCTCAAAATATTTATTGATGTTTCAGCCTCGCGCTTCACTTGTACTACACATCCTGAAACGGAGACGGGGTGCCTGTTGAAAAGTCACGTAAAATACAAGATTAGCCTCACGAATACAGTTTCATGTTTCATGTAAGCTTCTGCTAGCTTGGAAAAAAGAGTCCGTTTAACAGCCAGTGTATGCCACCGAGGCATTTCAAACGGGAACAGACCCCTCCATTTCCTGTCACCATACGCTTTAAATTACCGTGATAGAAATGGGATCCAAACTAGAAGAGAAGCTCAGGGGAAGATGGGTGCTTGAATCGATGCGGCGCTAAGAGATGCTTCGCATTTAAAACATTTCGCTAATCGCGTGTTTACGAAAATTGGTATGACACATCATGACTACATGACGAACATAAATTACAGGTCATACGTAAAAACCATGATATTGTTGCGCATCCTGCTGTACGCTCGCCCACCTAGACACACAATCGACACTGTTTTCCCTTTTGGCACACATGAGAATTCCACTGTCGCCGAGACCCTTTGCCTCGCTGAGGAGGCGCGTAGGATTGCTCGTTTGCGCACTTTGGCGTCGCAAGACAGATCCAAAGCACGGTACGACGATCGCCACCGTACCGTAACTTACCATCCAGGCGATTTGGTGTGGTTGTGGACTCCTGCACGGAAACGCGGGTTGTGCCAAAAGTTTCTGGCCACCTACGACGGGCCGTTTGTTGTTTTGAACAGGCTCACTGAGGTCACTTATGCTATAGCTCGACTCACAGCAACTGGGAGACGCGCCGCTAAGACGCAAGTGACCCATGTCGCTCGTCTGAAGTCATTCACGCCACGAAAGACTGACTGACTCGCCCGATGGGCTCCGTCTGCAAGGAGGGGAATGTTGCGCATATGCGCGAAGAGGACGACGATTGATGGTCGTGCATGTGCGGCGCTACTGAAAGGAAGAGGAGAACGACGTTAGCATCAACCACCAGCTGGCCGCTGTTGATCTCGCTTTCGCTACTTCATTAAAGGACCCCTTCCTTGCTCAGAGCGACGAGTGCCCCCGTTTACTCGTAACAATATGCATGTCATGAGCGGCATGATTTACATGCCACGGTCTTGGTGCTCTCCTGGCCGAACGATCTCAAAATACGATTTAGAACAGGGAATGTCGCAGGAGCCTCCTACGACATTCCCTGTTCTAAATCGTATTTTGTGGTAGAAATGGGGACACTCACACCCATGTGTGCAGTATTTTTGCTTTGAAAATGAATGATTCCAGGTGACTAAGTGTACAGGCGGATGTTTCTATACGCTGCAGCAAGAGTATTGCACGATGTATGTGCAATACTGAAAGAAATATAAGGATGAAGTGGAGCCGCTGCACACCTCGTCGAGCGCGACAGTGAACTCGTTCATTATGCTCTAATCTCACCTGTGCGGGTAGCAAGATAGCCTGCATTGACCATGGACAGCATGTGTTGGGTGTGTGTTTGAGATATCCGGCAGCGCATAGACTGTATCCTGATGCACGTGACTCCGCTTTGTCGAAAGCGTTCAAAACATTATCACCTACAGGTATTAATACTTACATTGTACTTACCGATTGCCGTTGGCTCCTCATGGCCTTACTAGTCCGCGCTGATGCCTTATGGGAGAGCCATTAGTACGGTAGAGATTGTTAAGGAAGACCGTCACTGGCTATTTCCCCAGAGCCTCGTTCGAGTGTCTGCTGTGTAAGGTGCCTAATAGCGGTGTAGTATTTCCGAGCAGCAAGCGGTCTTATTCGCCACGGTTCTGCACACACTCATGACGCTGCTGTGAGCATTCCTCGCCTTAGCGGTTATAACCGAATTATAGCTTGTAGAAGTGAATATCTTCCCGCTTTTTATCACACAACACAATTGTAGAACTTCGTATAATATGATAAACCATATATGAACAGCAGTCACTACTGAGCAAGAGGTTGTACAAGGCTTTTTGGCATCGTTAGTCGGAGCTAATCACGTTGGTTTACAGGTCGGATTTATATTTCTGACGTCATGTAGGGTTTTTGTTAAGACATTTTTCTTCTCTACGCTTTTTTTTTCTTTCCAGATACTTGTCGATGTGTACATATTGCTTGCATGAGTGTATTATTGCCTGTATTTGCAAACTAGAATTTACCATTTGAAATGTTTGAAAGTATCGATACGTTCGCGGTCAAAGGCTTACCTGAAAGCCAAGAGTTCAAGCTTTTTCACTTCCTAACATGTTCAATTGCGCGTGAGTTGCTGCAAACGAATCCATTCGACCCATCAATGAATAAAAGTGGTGCTCATAACACCACTTTTATTGTGCCTTTTAAATTTATTTATTTAATTACTTATTTGGTTATTTGCCATATAGCAGTATCGATCATTGCCGGGGGTCAGAGAAAACTGAGGTGTCTAGCCTCCTGGGTGGTTGGCTTTGTCCGTCACAAAACGAAAAATGGCCCTTCCTTTGGCAGTTAAGAGGCAATCCATCAAAAGCTTTTTACTTATTTTCTTTAGATAACAACTATGCGCGTGACAAGTGCTACATGCGAAAGCTAAGAGGCCTATTGGCAGATTTCTTCCCATTGTTCTCCATCTGTGCTCATCTAGGAAACAATGATTTGACTTGGCTTTATTAGCAACAAAAATTACGTTCATTGTAAATGCCATACCGTGTTTTCAAAGTGGACGGAGGACATGTTTTGCGTTATACATTAGTATTAGTTTCGCTTTTTGTTATTCTAGATATTTCTATTTCTGCCACCGCACCCCCCACCCCGAAAAAAAGAAAACTGCCTGCCATGCTAAGCCCATACGCTAACCATTTTCTGATGCATATTTGGATTTTGCCGTGCAGCGTGTGTTCAGTGAAGTACTCCGATTTCGCACTAAAGTGCAGGCGGCCGCCCAGAACTTCCAACTCCAATTACATTAGATGTGGTCATTTTGACATTTCCTGCTGTGGACGTCGTTATGAATTATGGGCAAGAAAGCAGCGCGCACAATACCTTGACGTTCAAGTTGAAAACGAAAGACAGGAGGAAGAATGTTTTCGTTGACAGCCAGGACTGTTCATGTTGATGCACGCAGAAATTTTCCGCATGCCCCAGGCCGTAATTGATCGAGACTTGAGTTCTTACCCCCCCCCTCCCCCCCGATTTTTTTTATTCTTCGTTGACCGCGTCGACACACTGAAACAGATGAAAGAGGACAGCCATTACTCCAGAATTGCAGGCTTATGCTTACCAAAATATAACGCCACAAAGAAGCTCATTATTACCGAGAATTAAGGAATGTTGTCCCGAATTGCAAAGAAACTCGACGACTGCCGTTTTTTTTAGCACCTGTGTTATTTCCTTTCTCGTTTCCAGTTCCCAGCAGTTCTGCTGATAGGGCAAAATTTATTTGCCAGCGTTTGTTTCTTCGGTACCTGCTCTAAATGCTGAGAAAATTTTGCTAGAAGTGGGAACAGGACTGCGGCCTAAATGGCCTCATTGAAGGAAAAACACGATGAACTTGCCTCAGTTATTCTATTTCGAAATCCCAGGAAAAAATAAGGGTGCTGTGATAGGACTATGCGAACGACATTCTTTTAGTCTCCGAAGAAACCTTGTTGACAGTAATTTAGTGCTAAGTTTTCTATTTGCTGTTAGCGGTCTTAAAGTATAATCACGTATATTTTGGACCATCTTAGTTTTCTTTTGGACTTCAACTCAACAAAGTGCTCCTGAATGATCGCTACCATGTAGCCTCCTTTTTGTTTGTCTCTCAATGTGAGGGCACTAGCTTACGAAGCAAAGACAACATTAAACAGGCCGTCGAAGGGAGGTATGTTTTTGTCTAGAATATTGCTTACGTTTTATGAAGTGTCATAGTTGATGTGGTTGCTTATTTGCCTTTAGTGCGTTGTTCCGAAGGATATATGTCGAAAATTTTATTAAGCGTAACAGCGAGATGACACAACACTAGTTTAAACAAGTTGAAGCTTGAATTTCGCAGTTCTCAGGACTATCATTAAAACCGCATGTTTAGAGGGTAGCCGCCGACCTCTGTCAGAAAGTTCGCATGTTCTTCCGCAGGGAGATGCGATGCTTGGTTCTCATGTATTCTAATGAGAGACGTTCGGTGCCACGACCCCTTATGCCTATCAGAGCTGTCACCCGAGGCAGCTTCTTGACTTGGCTTGTGGTACGCATATTTTCGAGTGTTGAAAACCACGTGAACTTGTACTCTTTGCCCCGCCACGTTTGTCTAGTGGCTACGGTACTAGGCTGCTGATCCGAGGGTCGCGGGGCCGAATCCCGGCCGCGGCGGCTGCATTTCGATGGAGGCGAAATGTTGAGACCCGTGTATTGTGCGATGTCAGCGCACGTTAAAGAACCCCAGGCGGTCAAAATTTCCGGAGCCCTGCGCTACGGCGTCTCTCGTAATCACGGCTGGTTTTGGGACGTAAAACCCCAGAAATCAATTCTTGTATTCTTTCACACGCTTCAGCATCTCTTTTGACCGAAACATGATGCGGTGCATCGCCCTAGATTGAAGTTAAGAACAAGTGAGCCAACTCGTGTTGTTATATTTTGAAACTACTCTTCCTGCAATATACTCGAGACTTGCAAGTTCATACTACCTGCCCTGTTCCCGTCACACTCTTGGCATGTTGGCCTCCTTGCATGGGGTAATGTCATAGAGTAAGAGCACTCATTTCGTCTGTTAGCGTGCCTTTGTTATAATGCAACTCTGGTTGATTGATTAAAGTTTATTATTCATATGTTAAACTCCTCATAACAGGGTCGTTTTTTTAGGTAGTACGTTTTCCAATGAACGACTGGACGTTTCGAAAGAAAGGATGAGGGATGGAGCTATGGATGGACGCGTGGACGGACAGGCGGAGGGACGGATAGAACAAGGGCTGTATGGAAGATTGGACTCAACAAGCGGTGAAAAGTAGGAATGGGAGAACATTTCTAATAGAAGGAATTAGGAGCCCAAGTGCTGGACAAAGAGAAGATTAAGACGAGGAAGCCAACCAAAAAGCGATTAACCGGCCGTCGCATCGGTGGGTGGGTGGATGCATGGATGATTGGATGGACAACCGTACATCCGTCCGTCCGTGCGCGTCCGTCCATCCGTCCGTCCGCCCACGGACAGACGGATGGACCGACGGACGCATAGCCGGAGTGACGTATCGATACATGGTAGGTTGATGACTTGATGGGCTTTCCGGTGAATGAGTGAATGAATGAATGAATGAATGAATGAATGAATGAATGAATGAATGAATGAATGAATGAATGAATGAACGGGCGGATGGACTGACGGACTGCCGTTAAGTCTATTGGTCGGTTCATTTGCCTATAAAACAAATGCTCGAACGTGTTGTTGAGAAGGTCGACCTAAAAATCTGCAATGATTGTACTTTTATGTTGTGGCTCGTTATGTTTCGGAAGGAGTCTTGCCTCCGATTAAAAATGTTATCACCAAGTGTGCATCAGGTTTCGCCTAGAGTGTCCAAGAGTGAATCAAATGGCCCAATTTTTTTCCCACTCCCCATGTAATTTATTTTCCCGCCATCTTCCATACTTACACTTATAGTTCTTTTTATCCACTTCATCGTGGCACAGGGGTAGGGTGTAGATGGTGTAATTTTTGCCTCATGCTTTTTTCAAAGCAACTGATTATAATGTAACAGAAACAATGCGTAGCACTGTGCGGCAAGACACCCCCTTCTCGTAAACAAATATGCTAATCTGTGTTTTATCGTAGGGCTACTTTCGTCAAGCAGACAATTTTTTACTGCACTATAATACAGTAGTCATGTTCTTGAGTGGTAATTTCTACTATTCCCATCTACAAATAAATTCATAGCATACTTTTATGCTGCGAATTCCCGAACGTTCATTATTATACGACCATTTCAACAGTTAGGCGGTAGTTCAGGAAGATTTCTGTGAAGCCCCCATTACTCATTGCTATGTGGCCATGTAAGACACTTTCGAATAAATAAATAAATATGACGAAACAGTCAAATAACAACTAAAAAAGGCGGGGCCTTCTTTTTTCTCATGGACATCTCTCATAATAATTGACGACGCTCTTGCTCATTCTGCTATGTACTAAAACAATTTAGATGGTCTCAGCACTGAAGCAAAAAAGAAAAAATAGAACTATAGGACGAAATAAGTCCTCTAAGAAAAGGTACCTGCGGCAATCTTGAGGGCCGCTAGAAAACAACGGCAGAAAAATGTTTTTTCCGGAAGGGAATCCTGGTGAATGAAACTTGCAGCTGGCTCCCAACTCCATTTGGTCTCCTATTTTGCGCAACCGGATTTCTTGCTATGTTGCAGAAGTGTGGCGACCTAAGAAATAAAACCGCGTAAGTTTTATCCTGTTATGGGATCTCGTTCAAAAAAAAAAAAACACAGAAGTCTACCCGAAAGGCATTACAAAATTCCATGTAGGCTCATCTTCCGGGCTTTGTAGCCCGGGAGTCACCAGCATACATAAAGATAGGGAACTAAATATGTACGGAGATTCAATGCCTTCTACGTTGTCAGTTATTATAGAAGTGGTGGACAAGGTTTCCCGTAAGTTCAATGTAATTAGTCACATACTTGTTTATTTGATGAAAATGGGAGAGTAGGTCACGGTTGCACCGCGACTAAAGCCTTTCGAGAATTAACGTGCCCTCAGCAATTTCGCACACGCATCTGAAGTATCATTGGTACCATTTCGCTGTACACTGGTGTAGTGTCGAAGGTCGACACTAGGTTACCTTAGTTATGCCTATCTGTAGTCGAGAGATGACGCCACCTCTGTATGTATATATTCGCGAGTGCACGCTCGAATAAAGCAGTTCTTCCGACGCATGGGTTGAGTGTACGGTGTGCTCATTCGCGTCGCGGCCCGACACTACAACTGACGAAGCTTGAAAGCGAACAAATATCGAATACCGAGGGCTGCGTGTTCTATGGGATGACACGTTACAAGGCCTCATAAATATTTTCGCTTTTGTCATACTTTTACAACATCAATTTTTTATTCGAGCATACTGGGAATTTCAGGGTATGCCACACCGCTCTCCAAGATGCGTCCTAATCAAGAATAAAGTTAACTATTCATCACTTGGGCAACTTTCAATCTTAACTTGAAGTAGAAACATTTCCGTTGACGACTTACTGGAGGGTGAGCTGTAGAAGTAGCACTACAGGAGATGCTCGTTTCTAAAAATTCCGTGTCCGTACCATACTCTAATCCTTGCTTTTGAAAACGCAGCTGTTTAAGCTGAGCGTTGGTCCTTGAACCACCAGCAGAAAACTGTGATGATCAGGAAAAGAGCGCGCATGCAGTTGTTTTATGAAATGTACGGCATTTCCGCGTACATTTCTTTCTCAAGTTGTGCTCATGACTTCAGCTCACTGCTACGTAATGGTGGAAGCGTTTCGTTGCATGGCCTTTCAAGTACAGCATGGAGGAGAAAAAGGAAAAATAGGGTGAGGTGGAGGGGACAGAGTAAACCATAGCATATACTTGTATACTGTAGTATAGCAAGGTGGTGGGCAAGGGTGACGAGGTGGGAAAGGGAGAACCTTTGCCCTCGAGTAAATTTGCACGAACGAAAGATTGAGTGCTGAAACACGGTGACACAACATCGTTTTCAAACATAAGCAGCAGGAACATAATAACGTTAATGAGTATTTCGCAAAATATCGCGCCAAGGGAGCGCGCCGCGAACTAGAGGAAGTGACGTTATCTATGCCGGCATGGACCGCATTACTTCAACTCGTCGAGTCGCTTTCACTCGCGCCCTTACAACACGGAAGCAAAACGCAGTCGTCCGGAACGCACTGGCGCGATTTAGTTCTACAAAGAAAAAAAATGTTAGGAAATCAGAGAGACAGGGAGACAACAAAGGCTGCAGAGGAAAAGAAGGGGAACTCGCGACATCAGCTGCAGCAGGTAACGCACGGACACACACAAAGAAACGCTAGAAGCCTCTCTACGGCTAGTCAGCATTGTGTTGTGCAGCAAGTGGAGAAAGGAAGCCGGGTGGCTTGGAGAGCGGCAGTAACTAGGCAAGCGAAGAGCGGGGGGCCGCCTCCCGCCTTTGTTGCTAAGGTTGCCCGGGTAAACATGTCACGGCTTTCGACGTTCGTGTGAGATGCCGCGAACTCACAATCCGTGAAATATACCGTAATGCGTTCAAGAATACCTGAAATGAATGCTGCGTATAGGGTCACCTGCATCTTTGAAAGCAAATTTCGATT
>JABSTT010004571.1:0-21851 GCA_013339685.2 Hyalomma asiaticum
TTCACCACAGTAAGTGTATATTAACTATATGCCAGAGGAAATGCAGAAAAAACAGCGGCAGTTGCTGTTAATAAGGTCGTTTCGGCCGTCAACAAGATTGAGAACAAACGGGTCAAAGGGAAAATTATGTTTAGACGGCTTTAAATGTTAATTAGCAAAATTAACGACATAAAATATCTAGGGATTTTCCTTACAAAAAATAATGGATTCTATGAGGCTCATACTAGAGATAAAGCGGTGATTTAGGTTGGCAACACTGCTCCTCCATAATATGCTTCGCATAAAAGATGTGGACGTCTTGTGCACGACGGCGCCGCTCGTAGAAAGCGCGAGCAACGGAACCCATCGCGAGCTTCTGCCGCACCGAGGTAAGCCAGGAACGCTGGCGGACAACAGGCGCCTTGGGGAGCGTCCGTGACGCCTACCAGCCTGTTGCGTAACCGCTTGACATGAAACACGAGTGTGCACTTGTTGATAGTTGAGTTTCGCGTACACACTCGCCGCGCGCATTTTTGACGCTACTCGGGGCTGGCCTTAACGCTTTCTCGGTGACGGACGAGGAAATAAATGCTGAGTATAGCGCAAGCACTGTGAATGTAAAAAAAAGCTTCTTGCGTGCGCGTCAAATCAGTGTAAATAGCGGAGCTCTGGTCCAGTGTGTTAAGTTCACTAGGATTAATATGTAGCACTCTCATTACGATCACTACCACCATCACGTACCAGTGGGCTGAGGGCAATGTCAGTGTAGTGGGTCAGTGACAAGCGCGGGCCAGCTCTCAACCTCTGCACAGCCGCAGATCTTTCTTGCCAATGGGGCCCTGAACTAAGGGCTCCACCCTACGAGGAAGATCCCTCACTTCGTTAAAATAAATGTTTGGTCTCTCTATCTCTCTCTCTCACGCAGCACTTCCACTACCATGTCATGCAGCAGTGGGCTGAGGCCAGGAGTGTGGGCAGTGAGTGGGTCGAGGATACGAATGCGTCTTGTGCAGGCTGTGAATAATCTTTGTTTCTGTCATTTCCAAAGGCTTCCCAAATGGCTAAACGATTCGCTTACGAAGAAAGGAACTGGCTATGGAAGTTACCGACACATCATCAGCGTTTCCTATACTCAGTCTACTCACATCTCAAATCAAAACTACAATCCAACATTCCTCGACATTTGGAAACCTTGTATCATCAACTTCGGCTGAATATTGCACATTCAACGACTTACGGTACCGTTACCATAAGGAACCAAGCCCACACTGCAGCAACTGTGGCTCTACAGAAACCGTAGACCATATTTTGTTTTCAAGTATGAGTGTGTATAGCGGATCAAAGGCAACATAGGGTCCTCTCTCAGCTAGGCAAATATGATATCAGACCGGCGCAGATGAAAATCAATCTTTAACAGCTACGTTATTTAAAGAAAGCAACTGTCTGAATACATTGAAGGCTTAAGTACAAGGAAACCGTGCCCTCCCTTTTCAATATATGAGCTTCATGAAAGGCGACGCGATGTTCTGTAAAAATGTAGGTCTCTGTTAGAATATTCATTCCTGATGCTTCATTTACGGTGGCTGCCGGGGAACCTGAGCTGCTGCACCAATTTTGGTGGAAATTTCAGATGTCGCTTAGCCTTCAGTGGTAAGTACATGGCTTTGAATTTCAGCTTCATGTGCAAATGGCAAACATCTAAAAAGCCTTACCGAGAAATCAGGTTGTGCGAGGTTAGAAAAGCATCATTTCAGCATTACTGAACGTAACAAGTTCTTTGTGATTAGATAACTCCTTTTCTTACCCACATACCCCTAAGGGAATTAAAAGCCCGGCACCGCATAGGTAATGTAATGGTGCAGTAAAATACATTTCTAATAAAATACGGCTAAATGTTTTACACAATAAGTGATCACTGGAGTGTACAAAGGAGTAACAATAATAATAATAATAATAATAATAATAATAATAATAATAATAATAATAATAATAATAATAATAATAATTTGTGATTTGCGTTTGTTTTTCATGATCAATATAATTATGTGCGCGAAGAATGTGCCTATCTTGTCCTTCCTTTTCTTGTGCGGCAAAACTGTTTTGTTTACACTGGTATCTTTCATACATCTAGAACTGTACTGTTATCTTCTTAGCTTTTAATTTACTGTTTTGCAATTGGTCTTTCGTATTGCTTTCAACTTTGTATGTTGATATAGGTATAGATTGTGTAATGCCCCCCTTACTCAATGCCCTCCATGGCGCCTGTAAGGTACTTTGAAAATTAATAATAATAATAATAATAATAATAATAATAGTAATAATAATCAAAAGTTTATTTAACGCGCCCGGGAACAAACATAAGGTCCTTGTGCTGGCACACGGAAAAAAGTAGCAAGAAGTAATACAATAAGGAGACTCTACAGAAAAAATACTAATAAAACAACAAGGACCAACGTTCGTAATAAAATATCAGGGATAAAAAACGTTGTAAAATTGCGCATACACAACTATGCACAGGCAAAACAAGAAAAAAATAAGAATATTAGTTTAATAAATTCAGGCAAGCACCATTTTGTCGGAAATTTCAGTTACCCTGAGGCAGTCCTATTGACTGAACGACACAACAAAAGTAGCAGAAGCATTTAGATTTGGCCGAAAGTATGACGTTGGAATCAGTCAAATCAGGGTAAGTCACGACATCCACGGAAATATTGTTACTATCATCAAGGAGCACTAGAGTAAAATGCATGTTCCGTGTCTAGTAACGTATGGGTTGCTGGAAGTTTGCAGGTCATCCACTTTTCCAGAGTAGGATGATGGCTATAGTTTTCTTTCTTTCCTCTTTTACATGTCCACTATTGCAGGTTCCTTCATATTTTATGTTGTTATTCATGAAACCTCACTCACCTCTCGTGAAACGTTACTCACATTCCTGAGTGTGTTTTTAATGAGTTTTATATTTGCAGAAAGCTATTCCCTATTGCTTACAGATTTCAGTCATTGTTTACCAAATATTACGAAAAATTGTCCGTACTCGTGTCCTGCGTACACTCTCAATTCAGAGAAGTAACGGCTGCGGCACCACGACAACCGAATAACTTCTACATAAGTAGCGCGCGCAGAATAGTCATGCACCAAAGGCGAAATGCCCAGCCTCTGCAATGAAACAAGGAAAGTATTTATTTTAGGGGCGAAGCTCCTTAAGTTGTGGGTCGGTTGTCACGCGTCGTATCGCGTAACCTAGACCACTCGCAATACCATGCAACGCCATGCAACGCCGGGAGGCTCGCGCTCGCCCTCGGCGCGTGCCTCACGGCGCGCGAGCTCTCTCACTCTTCCATCTGCTGTCTTGTGAGAGAGAGAGAGACAGAGAGAGAGAGAGAGAGAGAGAGCGAGAGAGCGAAAGGCGCGCGTTGACTATGGAAACGCTCTTTCTTAGATGAACGCTCTACCAGCTCGCAAAGCAGGAGAACGCGCCCTCACCCGCGAGAGAACGTTGGCGCAGGCAGCGTCTTCTAGCGAGTTTCTTGATTGAGAAAAACCGACTGCTCGCGCTGGAGAACCGTTCACCGGCCACCCATATATATATATATATATATATATATATATATATATATATATATATATATATATATATATATATATATATATATATATATATATATACATTGTGGGCAATCATTGGGAACTTCTACTTCATCTGTACATAGTCATCATCACCTCGGTCTCTTCATCATTGTCTGTGGTGGGTTACCATCTTGGGTCCGATCTGCGCCTTGGGTTCAGCCATTTTTCCGGAGCCTCAAGGCTTAATAAAACGGCATTATTAACCCTGCTTCACAAGTGGTGGAGGTTCACAAGTGGTGGAGGTGAACGGCTTCATACGGGAAACGTGGACCACTTCGGTAGCGCGGTAGCGGCGATCAGGTGGAGCGACAACAGGTGCGACGCGGTAGTTGACGGCGGAGGTCTGCGCCAAGACGGTGTATGGGCCGACGAACCGAAACTGAAATTTGTCACATAAGCTAGAGGTGCTAATTGGGGTCCAGATCAGCACTTCATCGCCAGGGCTGAAGAACACAATGCGCCGATGTGCGTCATAGTAATCCTTACGGTCACGTTGGCGAGCTTCGGAGTTCATGCGGGCGATCTGGCGACAACGGAGGAGGCGGGCCACATATTCTTCACAGGTCGATGAAGGTTCTTTGATAGGTGCCGCGAAAAAAGAAACGTCAAGAAAATAAGAGGGCGAGCGGCCATAGACGAGGTAGAACGGCGAGTAGCCGGTTGTGCGCTGTACAGACGTATTATAGGCAAATGCTACAAATGGCAAAATTGTGTCCCAGTTCTTGTGATCTGGCTGAATGTACATAGTGATCATGTCCGAGAGTGTGCGGTGAAATCGCTCGGTTAGGCCGTTGGTCTGCGGGTGGTAGCTGGAGGTTGTCTTGTGGGTGGTGCCGGAGGCTCTGAGAACTTCCTCGACTATTCGTGAGAGGAATGCTTTTCCACGGTCACTCAGGATGACGCGAGGAGCACCGTGACGGAGTATTAAGGATTGAAGGATGAATTCAGCGACTTCAGAAGCCGACGCGGAAAGCACAGAGGCAGTCTCGGCATATCGCGTCAAATGGTCAACGGCTGTCACGATCCATCGGTGACCGCTCGAAGTCAGAGGAAGGTGACCGTATAGGTCAACGCCGACGACTTCGAATGGTTCTGACGGACACGGAACCGGTTGCAGCTGTCCGCTTGGCAGTGTGGTAGGGAGCTTTCGACGCTGACAACGGTCGCAAGAAGCCACATACCTCGCTACACTGGCGGACAAGCCTGGCCAATAGAAACGAGCTTTGATGCGGTCATAGGTTTTATGAAAAGCAAGGTGACCCGAAGTCATATCATCCCGTGTGCTGTGCGATGTCAGTGCACGTTAAAGAACCCCAGGTGGTCGAAATTTCCGGAGCCCTCCACTACGGCGTCCCTCATAATCAGAGCTGGTTTTGGGACGTTAAACCCCACAAAACAAGAAGAAGTCATATCATCGTGAGAAGCCTGAAGGACTTGAGGCCTTAGAGAGCGAGGTAGAACAGGCACCCAGCGTCGGCCGTCAGGGTGGTATACAAGGCGGTACAAGACGTGGTCTGAGATGTTAAACAGTGCCAGCTGACGGCGAAGGGGGGCGTTAGGTGGGCGCGAAGTTCCTTTAAGGCGGGACACGATGCGCTGACAATAAGGGTCGGCAAGCTGGTGAGACTGAAATGATGTGTTGTCATGCGGCGGTACCTGATCCACTGTAGCTAACGAGGTAGCGTACGAGGAGGAATCTTGTGGGAGCTTGTCGCAGAAGGCGGTTGAAGGCCCAGTGCAGTGTGTCGCAGGAAGCGGACAGCGAGAAAGTGCGTCTGCATCCTGGTGTTTTCGACCGGACCTGTAGGTAATGGTGAAGTCGTACTCTTGGAGACGGAGAATCCACCGACCAAGGCGCCCAGACAGGTTCTTCAGCGTCGAAAGCCAGCATAAGGCGTGATGGTCCGTCACGATGGTAAAATGACGCCCGTGAAGGTACGGTCGAAATTTCTGCACAGAACAAACGACAGCTAAACATTCTTGTTCAGTGATGGTGTAGTTCCTCTCGGCGTTTGTCAGAACGCGGCTTACGTAAGCAACGACCCGTTCTCGTGAAGATTCGTCTCGCTGCAGAAGAATGCCACCAATGCCGTGGCCACTGGCGTCGGTATGCAGGAGAGTAGGTGCGGTTTCGTCAAAATGGCGGAGTACGGGCTCAGAAGAGAGGGCGTGCTTCAGATAGTCGAAAGCTGATTCGCATTCGGGAGACCACACAAAGGGAACATGAGATCCGAGTAACTTGTGCAAAGGGGAAGCTATGGTGGCGAAGTCCCGTATGAATCGGCGAAAATAGGAAGCGAGGCCTAAGAAACTGCGGAGATCTTTAGCCTTCTCGGGACGAGGAAAGTGCAGAACTGCGGAAACCTTGTCAGGATCAGGGCGAATGCCGTCCTTACTGACAATGTGACCCAACACCTTGATTGTCTTGCTTGCGAAATGGCACTTCTTTGTGTTTAGCTGAAGTCCAGCGTTGGCAAGGCACGTGAGAACTTCATCCAAACGGCGCAGATGCTGAGAGAAGCTTGACGAAAAAATAACGATATCATCTAGATAGCATAAGCAAGTCTTCCACTTCAAGCCACGGAGAACGGTGTCTATCATGCGCTCGAACGTTGCGGGTGCGTTGCAGAGGCCGAACGGCATGACGTTGAACTCGTATAGTCCGTCGGGCGTTGAAAAAGCCGTTTTCTCTTTATCGTCCTCATGCATAGGTATTTGCCAGTACCCGGAACGTAGGTCAAGAGTCGAAAAGTACTCGGCACCCTGTAGGGAATCCAAGGCATCGTCTATGCGCGGCATAGGCATCCGGCTATGCGCGGCATAGGCATCTTTGCGCGTTATCTTGTTAAGTGCCCGGTAATCTACACAGAACCGCACAGAGCCGTCTTTTTTTCGAACGAGAACAACGGGAGACGACCAAGGGCTCGAGGATGGGCGTATTATATTACGTTGTGGCATGTCAGCGACGTTTTCTTCAATCACTTTCCGCTCGGCGTATATATATATATATATATATATATATATATATATATATATATATATATATATATATATATATATATATATATATATATATATATATATATATATATATAAGCACTGGATCGTCACTTGCAGTGAAGTGCCGGTGGGAGATTTCACTTGTGCGTAGTTGAACAATAAGGATTCGTAGCATGCGCGTTAACTAAATTAATCCGGAACTCGGCACGATCTACGATGAACCTCCCTAGCTTCGCCCACTCACCATCATTCACTCCGTGGATATACTGTGAATTTTTTGGAAGTATTAAAGAAGCAGTGGCAATAGCAAAATGCACAGAAGACTAAAGAAGCCACGTGCTCCATTAAGAATTTCGGCGTGAGCTAACAGAATATGCCCAAGGCAATAGGAAACGCAAAATTACCAACTGACAATGTTGTGACAAAACATTGTCGATTGTCGGGAGCATCTTGAATCAGTCAACAATAAGTGAAAGTGTTGAAAACAAAACGAGATTCACTTAGTGTGTTACCTATACGCTGAATGCAATCACATCAATGTCCATTGCAGAGAAAATATCAGCATATTAAGAAAGAAGCATTCCGAATAGAGAGAATCAAATGTGAATTCAATGGTAACAAAACGCACAGAGTTCACGTATTTAAACAGCGTTAAATCAAATCAACATGCGCAATGGCTTAAATAATGGCTAACGAATATCACTAACACTTCACACGAAAAATCAGTCGAGCCAGATACATTCAATATTACTTTCAATTAACAATGACTTCGGTCCGCCGGTCGCATGCGTCTTCCTTTTGTTACATCTTGAATTTCTCAAGGTGTTCTCATCTCTGTGCTCCAATTTTTCGCATTATAATATTCGCACGAGTCAGGATCGACCTCCCTGTACAAGACTATATTATTACTTATCATAACTCTGGGTCGGATGTACCCAGAGCACAATATGACAACGAGCGACGGTTTAGTTGAGCACCTCGGATATTTTTACCACTTGTAGTTCTCTAACGTGCACTTAGATTTCACGGTACAATAGCCTCATTCTCCCTCACCGCATTGACCACCCGTCCATCGGGTCGGCAGTAAACCGCTGTGACCACTACGTCGTCGCAGCAGACCATATTGACAAGATGTAGATAAATTGCTCGGGTTTAACTTCCAAAACCATCCTATGGTCATTAGTGCCGCCGCAAAAACGCCAGGTAATCTAGATTACCTGGGGTTTTTAGCGGGCGCTGGCATGGCACAGTACATGGGCCTTAACGTTTCCTCTTCGTCAAAATGCAGCCGACGTGCAACGATTCGATCCCGTGACCTTCGGATCAGCAGCCGAGTGTCATAGCCACTAGTGCACAGTGGCAGGGTGAATACTGACAAGCGCTAGAAAAAATAAAATATTACATTCATATCACTGGAAATTTTTGCAGGAACTCTAGAGTAGTGAGACATAAGGCATATTACTGTACCGTTTGGATCGGCCGGGAGAGGTTCATCGTATCCGGAAAGGCCTGGAATAGAACATGTTTCAGCTGGTTATACGGGGCCTAGTTTTTCGCACATGTTTGAACAAGACTTTTCCTGTTTCAATTTTTTGACGGTCTGGAATGTATTCGCGACTTGGAAATAACGTTGACTATTGCCGTAGAAATCTTCTGAATACTAATTGCCACTTTACAAACCATTCTGCGAGAAATGCAATCCCCTCGTTGTACGAGGGCTTCAAGAGGATGTGATGCCTCTAATGTGCTCATAAAAATTTTGATGACTTGTAGGGTTTATCGTTCCAGAACCAGCTCTGATTATGAGAGACGCCGTAGTGGAGGGCTCCGGAAATTTCGACCACCTGGTGTTCTTTAACGCGCACTGACATCGCACAGCACACGGGCCTCAACATTTCGCCTCCATAGAAATGCAGCCACCGCGGCCAGGATTCAATCTCGCGACCTCGTCATCCCGCGATCAGCAGCCGAGTGTCATAACCACTAAACAACCGTGGCGGGGCGATAAAGGTTTTAAAACACAGGTGAATGTAATGAGAACTGCCCGTTCTGCCCGTTTTGTCTGAAGTATCTGATACCCTATTCCTTCGTCCGCGCTGCGACTTCACCACTTGCTCAACCAACCCGATATCACAGAAGAAGTAAAACCACATTTTCTCCACGATAACCTTCGTGGCTGCTATTGGAAAAGGCCAACGTAGTAGAATTGTATGTGTAACCAGACTAAAGGTCCAAAGCAGCATGCGCATGCATAAAGCACTCAAGAATGGCATAGTAATTCATAGCGAAAGGGAAGGGGTCTTTGTCTGTTTGCTCATTAAGTTGTTTATAGTAATTCATAGGGGACACAACACACGCAGTTTCCTACGATTATACGCGCTGGGTTGTGACGCAAAATAATTTCGAGAAAAAACACAGAAACAAGAAGACAGTGAAGCGCCAACGTGTGATCGCCGCAAGTTTTCTGTGAATGGTTCTTGACTGACTTTTTTCTTTCTCTCCATTTTCACCAAATGATTTTCGCGCCAAAACGCCATACGTATATGGCACATAGAGACCAACTCGCCCGAGAAGTGCTTTTATAATTGCCAATGAGTATGTCGCAATGCGAACTTAGGAAAAAGCGACAATTATCCCGTTAGCAGACAAGGCAATGTTCTTGCCTCACAAGCTTAATTCAAGACTAGGCTGAAAAATCATACGCATTTTGTTTAAAGACGGCAAGCACAATTGTGTATCTTGTTGTCTTATTGTGCGTATAACTGCTTGGTCTCAACACTTATATAGTTATTTAGGTTGAATGACTATTAACGAGGCGTGCCTGTCAGTTATAATCGACGTTTGTCTAATACATTCTTTGTATTTGTTTGCTCTGTGCCCCCGTTACCCAATGCCCACTCCTAGGGCCTATAAAGTATTTTAAGTAAATAAAGATAAATAAACAAATAGTCTAGAAAGGTGCAGTAGTGTAAGTGAGGTCAAAACGGCAACAGGTGGGCTGTGCGTCCGTAGAATTTCGCTGTAATTTCATCGTGTTTCGCGGTGTTACCAAGTGATGTACTCACCCTTCTTCGAATGTTCGCCACCACCTGAAACCGAACAACGATATCTGTATGGTATAATAAAGTATATTTACCGGACCTATTAATTGTCATAATACTACAGAGGTATCATAAAGATTGTGCGCTCACAACAAACCATGTACTAGTAGAAGCGCCGCGTACGTAACAAATTGCAATGTTCTCCAGCAATCGAGTTAACAGGAAATTTTAGCCAGAACGGATATCACAGCTCTACAAAACTCTCTCACGGCAACTACAAAAAAGAGCCAGGCCTGCGCGGAGCCACAGGGCAGTGACAGCGCAAGCTGGAGGAGTGACCTTCTTAGAGGCCATTTTAAATGCTTGTGGAAGCTAGTCCAAGTAGAGGTCATAGGTATCCCTTGCGCCATAACGCTTATCATTTTCCCAAGTAGGGAAATACCCACTACATAGTAATTACTGCGGTATTGTGACATGCAAATCTGTATAACTGCGCATCTTAGAGAGTCTCGTGGCGTGGTTTTCGCGAGAACTAACCGAACTCTCGGCCCGGCGTCGACGGTGAGCTGCGGTTTGGGCTTCTCTATGCACCGCTGTCCATTGGGCTCGACGTTGCCTTGCTGCAGCCGTGCGCGTATCTCTGCGATTCGCTTCTTCAGCAGCGGTCCGCACCTTAAGAGGAGGCGCCCTCAGGTATATCGAAGAGTCAAGTCAGGTTGCTGGCCCGGCTGCGTACGGCGCCTGCCGC
This sequence comes from Hyalomma asiaticum, assembly GCA_013339685.2. Classification (NCBI taxonomy): domain Eukaryota; kingdom Metazoa; phylum Arthropoda; class Arachnida; order Ixodida; family Ixodidae; genus Hyalomma; species Hyalomma asiaticum. The sequence continues at coordinate 10,396 of JABSTT010004571.1, forward strand.
GTGATGCATGGCACGATACAACAAAATTGCTTCAAAGGGCAGCGCTTCATAATAATGATGACGGTATTGTTGAAGAAGATTGTTTCATAATGATGATGTTGATGATGCCTCTGTACTGGGTCCAGAGCTAAAAACCATGCCGCCCTGTGTTCCTTCAAATGAATCCTCGAACTCGTTATGCAATCCATGTTCCCCGACGTGTAGTGGCGTATTATTATTCTGCCACGTAGCATTACACTTGTTAATGCGATTCCTCGGCAGACGTTACATCTGTTTGGGTCCTTTTGCGAAGATTTGTCAAGCACAGTCGTGGCTCATTGGTAGAATGCTCGACTGCCACGCAGAAGATGTGAGTTCGAATCCAGTCGGAAGACGTGGTTTGAATCCTCCTCGGTCCTGATTGTTTTTTCTAAAATTTGCCGCGGTAGCGGTTACGTACACCGGCGGCGGACAACTACGGCGCAAAAACGGCCCTTTCTGTGATCTCATAACTAATAACGCTGTAAAAACTCGATTGTAAAGATGCCGAAGACGCACTTATTGGGATTAATGACGAGGCCGTAATCATCCAGACTATGAAAGAGGGTGCCCAGGTGGCCTTCATGCTCACGGCTCGTTGAGCTTGCGAGCAGAAGGTCATGAGGGTAGGCAAATAAGAAATCAAGTCCTCGCGTGACCTCGTTGATAGTGCGCTGAAAAGTCTGTGCTGCGTTGGTCAGTCCAAAAGGAATCTTTATGTATTCGAACAGACCAAATGGGGTGGTGATGGCTGTCTTTGGAATGTCAGCAGGTTCTACAGAAATCTGATGGTAAGCCTTCATTAAGTTAATCTTAGAGAAGATCATGCGCCCAGCCAAATTTGATGTGAAATCCTGCATGTGGGGAAGTGGGTAGCGGTCTGATAAGGTGTGGGCATTGAGAGCGCGGTAATCCCCACATAGTCTCCAGTCGCCAGGATCTTTCTTGGGCACCATGTGGAGCGACGATGCCCAGTTGCTGGAGGAAGGCCGCACAATGCCAAGTTCAAGCATGTGCTGAAACTCACGGCGGGCGATGGTGAGGCGTTCTCCACATACGCGACGAGGCCGTGTAAAAACGGGAAGTCCAGTGGTCATAATGTGGTGAGTGACGGAATGCTTCACCGGTGACTCTCTGATGTGTGGCTTCGTGATGTAGGGGAAGTAAGCGTCGATTTTTGCATACGGTGAAGTGGGTATGGGAGCTCGAAGTCTCGTTGACGAAGAAGTGCGGAGTGTACCGTTGATGGATAGGCGCGTGTTGAGATCTATGAGGCGGTGAGCATGCATGTCCACAGCAAGGTACAATAAAATGAGGAAGTCAGCTCCAAGAACAGCTTGCGAGAAGTCAGCGAGGATGAAAATCCAGCGGGACGTACGGCGTAGTCCCAGGTCAAGTGTAAGAGTGCAGTGGCCGTATTATTTATTGATTTATTTTATTTATTTATGAATACTACAATCCCTTGGTTGGGATTTTGGTAGGGTGGGAAGGATGAACAATACATGACATTATACAACGAAATTTGTAGAACAAGTGGTAGGCGCAACTGGGTTATATAATTTGCGCGACTGAAAACAAAAAAATGGTTTAATAACAAAGGAAACGCAGTAAAACATGCACGTACATATGAACGACAACAACAACAACAACAAAATATATATATACATATATATGCACATATGCACTAAATATATACACACATATATGTACACATACGCATATATATGCAATCTTCAATGCAACTACGTGCACATAGCAACGAAATACCGAATGTAGGTAGATAAACTAGCTATAACAAAATAACAAAGAATACACACATAGGCGCTTCAAGGTATACTCGAATTAAATACACATATATGCGTGTACACAAAATATACATGAAAAGCAGGTTCATTAACACAAACTAGAAATAAAACTTGCCAACGAAGGCTGCAACACTTGCTCATTTGTTAATAAATTCCAGTCGCTCACGGTTCTGGGAAAAAATGAATATTTAAATGAAATATTTCGCGTTTGATGCGGTGTTAGTGTTCTATCATGCCGTTCTCTTGTGCTATATCTGGTGGCGAGTGGCATAACAGAGTATGCGTCGACCTTAGCATGTCCCATTAATATTTGGTAAAGAAACTTCAAACGTGAATGAAGGTTTCTAGTGGATCGAGGTTGCAGATGAGCTCTGGTCAGCAGGTCTGTTACTGATGTATGGTCATAGCGCTTATATATAAAGCGAACTGTTCTTTTTTGAATCATTTCCAGTTTATGAATATTCGTTTTAGTATATGGGTCCCAAATAACAGCAGCGTAGTCTAACCTCGGCAGAATAACAGATTTGTACGCAAGGAGTCGTACTGTGGGGGTGGATAGTTTCAGTACCCTGCGAAGAAAAAATAGTTTGCGTTGTGTATGAGCTATGACTTGGTCGATGTGTTTATTCCACCGGAGATCATTTGTTATTAAAAGTCCTAAGTATTTGTATTCTGTTACCTCGGTGAGATAATTGTTGTTGTAGCCGTTATAATAAGATAGGGGTGTTTTTTTCTGAGTAATTTTCATTGCTACTGTTTTTTCAAGATTAAGACACATCTGCCAACTTTCACACCATCACACAGCCATTTCAAAAGCTTGATTTAGGAGCAGCTGGTCAGTTACGTTGTTAACCTCGCGGTACAGAATGCCGTCGTCGGCGTAAAGTTTAATTTTTACCGGGATGCCAACAGCTATATCATTTATAAAAATAAGGAAAAAAAAAATAGGTCCAAGTACCGAACCCTGTGGGACACCAGATGACACTGAGACTCTACCCGAGCAATTTTGGTTGAAAGAAACAATTTGTTGACGACCAGTTATATATGATGAAATCCAGGATAATAGCTCAGGGTTTTGAAGGACTGAGTTTAATTTATAAAGCAGTTCATTATGAGAAACCGTGTCGAAGACATTGCGAAAGTCCAGAAAAATAGCGTCAGTTTGATTACCATTATTAATGGGTACCGCAAAATCGTGTATGGTTTCTACTAATTGAGTTTGTGTAGAAAAGCCCCTGCGAAAACCATGTTGTTCTTTGGTGAAGAAGTTTTGTTCTTCGAGAAATTCTGAGATGTGTTTATGTAATATATGTTCCATCAGTTTACAAGCCGTTGAGACTAATGATATGGGACGGTAATTTTTAACGGAACATTTGCTCCCACTTTTGTGTAGCGGTATAATCTTGGCTATTTTCCAATCTTTAGGAACCTCCTCCTCCTGCAATGATTTCCAAAACACTATGTGAAGGTACTTAGCCATCCACTCCGCATACCGCTTTAAAAATTCGTTTGGGATGTCATCGGGACCGCACGACTTCTTAATATCTATATTTAAGAGCAAGTTGAGTATTCCCTCTTCGCTAAGGACGATGTCTGGTATTGGCGGAAGGGAAAGACTGAAATCGGGCAATAAATTATTGTCTTTGGTGAAAACAGATTGAAAATGAGTATTGAATGCGTTCGCAATCTTTGAGCTGTCGTGAGTGGTGGAGCTGTCAATTTCAAAAGCCGTGGAAAACGTGACGAAGGAGAAATTAACCCGACCAGAATTTTTCTGGGGATGTCGAGATAAAGTGCGGTAGTAGTACACTATGGTAATTTTGCTTATCCTTCGAAACTTCACCTTGAAGTTTAACGGTTAAAAGAGATATTGCTTGTCTTTGACAATCTGTTGAAAAGCCCTTCTTCTTCAATCTTTTAAGCTTTCTTTAGAGCTGTAGTGTAGGCCGAGTAATCCAGGGATTTTTATTTTTTGGTTTCTTGACAATACCTGGCACAAAACGGTCCATGCATTCCATAATAAGGCTTTTTAAGTGGTCCCAGAGATTGTTTACGCTAGCATCACTGCTTGCAAACGTGTCAAAATGAAAAGACAACACATCTATTATAGAAACATCATCTGCCCTGGAAAAGTTTGGAAAATGACGAATTGTTCGATGTGCGTTCATAGATACACCGGTGAGTGTTAGTAATACCATTTCATGGTCAGAAATTCCTGGATGAATTTCACATGTAAAACAAGATGCAGGAAAACCACGAAATGAAAAACAGATCAACTATAGATCTAGTTTGGCCTTGTATTCTAGTGAAGTCATCGACAATTTGTAATAAATCGAAAGCAAATACCATGTCGATAACTGCCTCACCTACTTTTTCGTTTTGTTTCTTGACAGTGATTAAGTTCCAGACAATGTTTGGTGCGTTAAAGTCACCAGCCAAAATAACTCGATCTTGTTGTTTTACGTGGATGGTCATATATTTTTGTAATTTATTGAGATCGTTGGGTTCCGAAGAGGATGGCCTATAAAAAACGCCAATAACGTACTTCACATTTCCGTGATAAGTTTTGCAAAAGAGAGCTTCGACGTTGGGTACATCAGGCATTCTAATGATTCTCAAGGAATTTTTGAAGAGAATGCCAACTCCCCCTCCTCTTCCTCCGTGATCCTTCCTGAACACGTTGAGACCAGCTGGTGCAAATTCGCTATCGAAGATCGAATCATTTAGCAAAGTTTCCGTTAATAGAATAATACTTGGATCATGTGCAAGTATAATACCTTCCAGCTCAGTGGTTTTGTTTAATATACTTCTGCAGTTCATGTTTAAAATTCGCATGGATTGGCAAGGGCGCCTCGCTGGTCATTTAGGAGGTGCTTTGTTTAGTTGGCAGCGTTCATTTCTCTCAGGATTCCACGTGCAAAGAGTACCATTGACACAAAGTTTGTCATGAACGAGTTTAACTTTAGCACCTCTTGCTCTATCTTCTGTTGCACTTTCCCATAGGCATTTTCGTGCCTCTCGAACACGCTTAGAGAAATCCTGAGAAAGAGAGAGGGATGTGCCTTTTAGTTTATAGGATTTTCTGAGAATGGTTTCCTTTTCGTGATAATTCAAGAATTTAAGGATTACAGGGCGAGTTTTATCTCCCTTAAAGCCGAGCCTATGAATTCTTTCTATCGATGGAGTGAATGGCGGAGTTGTTGGTCGCTTGGAATAGGCAGGTCTGTTCGTTGCTACGGCGATCTGCATATGAGGCCGGTATGGCGCTATCCTGGGCTCCTGTGTCGTCGAGGAAGCAAGTGCCAGTGATCTTATCGGAAACATAGAAAAGGCGGCATGAATTTCGATCACTACCACTTACTACCGTCAGTCGCCGGTCGTCGCATTTCCCGACCAGGAGCACAGGCGAGTGCACTTGCGAGCAGAGGCCCCAAATCGGCGGTGGTACCAGCACATGGTCGAGGACGACCCGTCCCGTGGCGCGTCGGTTGTCTGAAGTCTCGGACAGTGGGAAATGTCGAGGAGCGACTGCGTAACAGGAACCTGGATGCCGATCGGCGATGAACAGGTACAAAGTCATCGAGACGTCTGACAAGGGCGTCGAAATGGTTCTCGATGCTCAGGAGCACGGGATCTGCAGCTGTGGCCAGTGGCGACGTGGTCACGGCGTTGAGGCTATGTGCCCGGATGTAGTCTGGGACTCGATCAGCCACTTCAGCAAGCGTGTCTACTGGGACATCTCCAGCAGCGACGAGGACCGGGACCATGCTATGCGGTAAGCGCCGAAGGAACAACTCACGCAGCAGCTTCTCCTCTTGAGGCGCGGAGGTCCCGCCAGTAAGCTGGCGCATGCGTCGGAGGAGCTGGGATGGGCGACGGTCACCGAGCTGTGTGGCCATGATGAGCTGTTGGAGTCTGCTGTGTCAGGCTCGGACTTGCGGGAAATGATAGCTTCCTTCAACGTGTCGTAGGGATTGCTCGGGTTCGGCGAAGCTAAAATATCAGCGAAGGCTTCGGCTACGTCCAAAGGTAAGGAGGACACCAGATGCCAGTACCTGGTCTGTTGGCTGGTGATTTGCCGTAGACGGAAGTGCGCCTCGACCTGCAGGAACCATGTGCAGGGACTGCTTGGTCAAAATGGTGGCAGGTTAGCGTATGGGATCGCAGACACCGCAGCACTGCTAGGTCTGGCGTCTTCTTGGGCATCAGGACCGGTAGGCTGGGTGTAAGAGCCGGCGGGATCCATGCGGGATGGTTGGGGTTGCGTGTTTTTTATCGAGTCACCTTTACTGTCGGAGCTAACACGAGAAAGATCCAGCCGTTATAGCGCTGAGTTTTTGAACTGATTTTTTTATTCTCGCCCTGCACCAGCCGCGCGGTTGAAAGCCAAATTCTTCCTGTACAGGCAGCGCATGCTGAGGCGCTACACTGTCAACGGTTCTTGGCAGCTTTCACACAGTGGTGGTTGTTCTTTTGTAAGCAAAAGGTTGTGTGTCAGGTGACGCGTGCCCTTTTCGGAACCGGCATAGTATGACTTGAAGGAACCGTTCTTCGTGGCAGCATGTCTTCCACTCGTTAAGCGCGGGCTTGGCGAAATCGTGTTTATTATTTTTACATGTGTGCTCCTGTTGCTGTCATTTTAAGAAGACTGCTAGACGAATCGTTCGCTGGCTGTCTTCTAAAAGCATTTTTATTTTTGTTATGGCTTTCTAGGAGGGCATAGAAGCACATTCATCTGCCTTTTCATTACCTGGTATACCGACGTGGCTCGGGATCCAACAGAAACGGATTGATATATCCTGGATATTCGTAGCCAAGATGTTCAATATATCTTCATGTAATGGTTCGCGCTACGACTTTAAGCGTAAGGCTTTTAATAGAGTGAGGAGTCAGTGTACACGACAGCTGTTTTCTGTTGCTCGGCGATAATTCTTTTAACTGCTTCTATGTACAGTGTAAGCTTCTGCAGTGAAGATAAAAATACACAGATGTACCCTAATTATGCATTCTACAGTTACAATCCGAACACCCATATGATCATTGGTTTTGTCCTCCAGAGCACGAAATTTTTCTCTTGTATGTTCCAGTGGAGTATCTTTTTTCCTTAGGTGGGTTATGGAGAATCGCACATTGTTCATTTCAAGCCAAGGCGGTACTCTTGGTGGCGTCTCAGCAATATTTACTGCCTCGTCCGCAATATCATATGTGCGGCATGAGTCTTCAAAACGCACGATCAGTGGTGTGACGGAGTTCGGCCTGCTTATGTAATGTGAATGTGCGTTACATTCGGTGATGATGCGGTAGCATATATGTCGTGGCAGACTTAGAACATACGTCAGAGTTAGTAGCATCCGTTGTTGACTCACAGGATGTTCATTGCAATCAGCGTACATACTCTGCACCGGTGAAGCTCGTATGCGCCACTGGACACCTGCAGTCCGAGATTGTGCATGGTATCGAGCCGTCGAATATTGGATTTCCGTGTCGACCGTGTCGAGCCATAGGCAACACAGCCATTATCGAAAGTACCACGCGCTACAGAACGGTAGACACGCAGGAGGCACAGACGATAAGCTCCCGAGTGCTTATGGGAGAAGACTTTTAAAATGTATAGAGCTCTACTTGCCTTCGTTATTAGTGTTATATGGGCCAAGTAGTGCAGTCTTTTATTAAATGCGATGCCTGGGTTGTTGCTCCATCTTTACCGGTATTGCGACATTGCGTAGTTTTAGGAGTGGGTATTTTAGGACTGGCTAATTCCAAAGAGAGCTGTGCTGAGAATGCAACCTTGGCGCACACCATTTTCTTGAGCAAAATAGCACGAAAGTAGAGTGCCCAGACATACCTGAAAAGTTCTATTAGCCATAAACACCGTGAGATAATTAAACATCCAACCACGAATGTCTAAGTCAGCGACGTCCCGTAAAATACAAAATCTACAAGTGGTGTCATAGGCTTATAGAAATCGAAAAAGACCACAAGGCAGTGCTGCTTATGCAAAAAGGTTCCTCTGATGATGTGCTAAAGTCGAACAAGATTCTCAGTGGGGGACAAACCCTTTTTATATCCACACTGTTGATGATCTGTCGGATTCCTTGAGTACAGCATGAAAGATAGCCGAATGTTTATAAGGCTTTCAAAAGGTTGAGCCAGACTTGTCAGAGCTATTGGTCTATAACTGCTGGGTATGAGGGGATGTGCCTGGTTTTAGAAATGGCCTCACTAATGCATTTTCCACTTTCTTTGGCATTATCCCCGTTTTCCAATATCTTTTGAAGAATTGCAGAGAGCTTTTGTGGAAGTTTGAGAGTGGTGCGCGAGCATCGAATAATGAATACGGTCACGGCCAAGTGCCTTCTGTTTGCCACTGGAGAGTAGCCTATTTCGTTCTTCTAGTGTGATTGGCTATTGCAGCATTTATTTAAGGCCCCTGTGGTGGATGGCCTCTGTTCTTGGGCCGATTGTTTTTGCTTAATGAATGTATTAGAGCAGTTTGCTGAACTGGACACATCGGTAAAGTGTTCACCCCGAATGCTTGCTTCTTCTTGCACAGTAGTCTGTATACACAGACAGAATACACACACACACACACACACACACGCACACAAATGTATATATATATATGTATATATATATATATATATATATATATATACGAATGATAATGGATGGATCCGGTATAATATTCGTTTTAGGAAGAGGGTAACAAAGCTCTGAAACACAACTTTGGCTAACATTTCGGCATGTGGGCGTGCCGAAACGTTAGTTGTTTGTTGTTTTGTGGGGTTTAACGTCCCAAAACCAGTTCTGATTATGAGAGACGCCGTAGTGGAGGGCTCCGGAAATTTAGACCACCTGGGGTTCTTTAACGTGCACTGAAATCGCACAGCACACGGGCCTCAACATTTCGCCTCCATCGAAATGCAGCCGCCGCGGCCGGGATTCGATCCCGCGACCCTCGGATCAGCAGCCGAGTACCTTAGCCACTAGACCACCGTGGCGGGGCGCCGAAACGTTAGTAAAGCTGTGTTTCGAACGTTTGTTACCCTCTTCCTTATATATATATATATATATATATATATATATATATATATACACACATGTGTGTGTGTGAGAGAGGGTGTTTCTGTCGGTACTTGCGTACTATTGCCCCAGGAGCATGGATTCACAGCCCCTAACCAACTGAAGCCCCACAGACGACACCGCATGAACGCCTTGTGCCATCTTGCTTACACGATAGAATAGGGGAACCCCTATTGTGTCGATTATCTTCTCTTGGGTGACTTCTGGGAGGACGCACTTGTGCATTCTAAGCGTGTTGCAGCTCAAAGGTTACTTAACTGCTGTGTTGATGCGGTGGTGCAGGGAAGTAGTGGAGCGGCTTCTCCGTGATCATGGCAGCGAATGTCCCCAGTGCAGGCACCTGCTCATCCTGAAGATGCCGTTTCTCAGGAGCTTCGAATGCCTTATCGTGCATAGCAGAATTTTATCGTGCATAGCAGGTTATGTACACCGACAGACGCTGCGACGACCTTGTGCCGTCACACGCTCAAGTGACTCAAAAGCCGCCCCTTTCTAAGTCCAATAATGCGCTTTTACAGGCGACGGTCTCGACCAAGTAGTATAGGTACTCTCACCCCGAGCAAAAAGAAAACGCGGCCGCGCTGTTTTGCTCACAAAACACAGCGTGAGACGCGGTGGTCACTGTGTTATGAATGAAATGTTAGCAGCTCTCAACCGATCTTCCTTATAGGAGTTGTACTTTACGCATTTGGTTCAAGTGAAATGGGCGCCACAGACTAACTTCTATAAGATCGCACGGTACATGGGCCTCTAGTGTTTCGTCTCCATCGAAATACGAGCACCACAGCCGTGATTGAATCCAGAATAAGGCAACAAATACGGCATCTCACGTGCGGAAACGAACGCATGCGGATTGTGCAGACGAAAATTCGTGGCCCTCATTGCCAGCACATGATACCACAAAATATTACAATGGTCAAACCTGCACATGATACGATCCGTTTTCTACTACATTCGATATACGTGCATAATTCAGATGTGAAATCAGCACGCATATAACCATTTTAAGGAAGAACGGAAATCCACCTGACGAACTCATTAACAGCGCTCCTGCTTCGGCCAGTGCAGCGATTCGCGGTGGGTTCACCGCCCGAGAGCGGTGGCTCCCGTCGCCTGAGGCCGGTAGCCACCGTCGCGTGAGATCGGTGACTCGAAAGAACGGCTCTGAATTCAGTTGTATATTGTACTTCACATAATCACTATGACATAGCAGCGTGGGAACTGGTTACAGATCAGGAGCTGGCACGCTTTTTCCTTCTGTTTCACAGTGGACATGGTGGGCGCCTAAAGAACTCCCCTGCAAAAAAGCAGGCACGTACCTATAGCAAGCGAACGTCTTGTTTAGCTTATAATAATGAAACTATTACTCTTCTTTCCTTACTCTTCCATAGCACTGCAGTTGTCATGCCTGTATAAGGACTTAAAGCTGCATTGAAAGATAGAATATGTTGCAATAACATGTCTTTCGAGACAATTGCCGTGAATATTCCTGTGCTTATATTGTATCAATATCTCTACGGATTGGTCAGAAGAAGCACCGTCTTCGAAACGTCTCGTCCAATCGTCACGCTAGTGCTTCTTCAACGTGTAGTACCAGCCGCATACGTCTCATGTGTTTATGTGCTGCTTCTAACCCCTGTCTTAAAGACGTATGTTGAGAAAAGCTACTTGTAAAGTATTTCGGTTCATTGTCATCAGATATTTGACTATGTTGTCGCCATACTACGTTGTCGCCATACTACAAGGTAGAAAAACACGTCTAAAGCAGACGTTATTTCATTAAGTGTCACAATGTTAACCGCACAGCTAATCATCCGTCTCAAACAGGAAGCATGTCGCGGAAGTTTCTCAGCGTCAGATTGTGGTTTTGTACAATCTCTTCCTCAATACCACGATGTCCGTCCTAACTACTCGCCATACAAATACTATGCGCTTTTTTCAAGTAAACATGATACTTTTGTGTTAGATCAAAACAAGGGTTGAGCTTGTACTAGTGGCGCAATTGTGGGGTAAAGTGCACAAAAAATATTGCCCACAAAGGGAAAGACGATTCGGAAGAATGTAACTGTAGATTTTTACGAATCCGATACATACGTGTTGAAAAAAACTAGTTACTGTTGGGAAAGGACGAGACATAGAAGTAATAAGGCGTATGCACGAGACAAGCGCTGCTCCCAAATTACCCAGTTCAAGTATACTCACCCGTAGCTGCTTTGATAAGCATACCTAGCAGAATGAGCCCATCAATTCTCATGGCAGCAAATCTGGCTTGGAAAGAAGTACCTCATCGTTCCGTGCTGACAGCACTTTTTGTAGTGGAGGAGCGCATTCAATCACGGACGTTCACAGACGCATACCTTCACCCACCGGTGGCACTTCCGTTCACCCACTCCTAGAGATCCTTCTTCTCAGAACACGAAACATGCCCAGAGCTTCCAGAGGGAACAAATGTCAGTGCGTTGTTCGGTTTGCCACAAGAGCTCCCGATGAACTTCGGGTACAGATTAACGCATTTCACGTAGCATTTCATCACGTACAAGTACTGAAACC
>JABSTT010004572.1:0-21677 GCA_013339685.2 Hyalomma asiaticum
GGGATTCGCGGTTGCTCAATAGTCACCTGTGAAGCACCTTCGGTGGCCATTTCTGCAGGAGGATGAGGGCTCGTTGACAGGGCGAATTCCAAGGGGAAAATCTCGGGGCTCAAGCCTCGCTGTCGGCGACTGTAGCGGTGGACCGGTGTATCACAGCAGGTACTGGTTGCGGGCTTGGACTGGTAGTGCGGCTCCGCTGAGGAGTTCCGAGCATCAGGGGTTGAAGTCCAGCACTCCACCAGTGTCAAAACGTGGAAAAACAAGACCGGACCACGATGGGACAAAAAGAACAAGGAACTGTATTATCGAAAACGACAGAAAACGCAGACGCCAAACTTCGTCTTCCTCTGAAAACGGTGGTCCTTGCTCGTGCTCCTACTTCGTTTTTCTCGGCTACCAAAGTAGATTTTCCAAAGTACAGTCGCGACAATATATATATATATATATATATTATAATATATATATATATATATATATTATATATATATATTATATATATATAGTGTGTGTGTGTGGTGTGTGTGTGTGTTTGCAAGTTAACCAATGCGTGAATGTCAGTGTGAGAGCACTGTAGAGAAATATTGACATGGTTGAGCGAATTGGCTCGTGAAATGAATTCACAGTTATAAAAATCATAACATTATTCAACTAAATCATGGTTTTTTAATTGCCGAAACGATGATAAGTGTGGTGGCTCCGGAATAATTTCGTCCACCTAGCCTCTTTATTTGCACATGGACTTATTTACCTAGTTGCTGATTCCTCCTTTATTTCTTTCTTTTTTTATTTAGTCGCATGAAAATGCGGCCGGCTTGGCCTAGTTTCAATACAGCGACCTCAAGCTCGGCAAGCAGTTACAGTAGAACCGAGGTTATAGATAACGTCGCCAATAACAGAAAACCTCTACGACCAACATAACGACTACAAACGAGGCAATTAAGAGCACAAGCCATGGTATTTAGCGGCTAAGGTGTTGGTTTCACAAGCTCGAAGTGCCCGCCACGTGGTCTAGTGGCTATGGCCTTCGGCTCCTGACCGAAGGTCGCGGAATCCAATCCGGGCTGCGGCAGCTGCATTTCGAAGCAGCCGAGATGTGAGGCCCGTTCACTGGGCGATGTTAATTCACTTAAAAATCCCGGGTGGTCGATGTCCGAGAGAGCCCTTCAACATGCTCTCTCTCAATAGCTGCTTTTGCGACGTAAAAGCGCCATCATTATCAGAAGGTAGAGGAAATGAATCCTGGCTAAGGCGTCTACATATCGATGAGACAAAACGTGAAAAAGACACCTTACGTTTTGGTGCAGGTTTTGTAAGAACACCAAGTGGTCAAAATTACTTCGGCGACGTCTACTGCAGGGCATGTCGCATAATCTATCGAGATTTTGGCACCATAATACACTGCGAATTATTCAAGGAAAAAAAGTACATCAACGAGTCATCAGGACGCATCAGAAGTACATCAGAGGGTAAAGAAAATACTTCATAACCATCGCAAATATTTCATCGAGGATAACCTACAAGTATTGGCAATTCATAAATACAGTATATGGATATGAAAACAGTGGTTATTGCTTAATCGTAATTTTTTCTTTTCGCTTATACCAGAAGCACTTGCCTTTATTCGGGTATGTGCCGATTAACTACAACGCAAACCTCAAGGAGACAATCGCATATTGTTTCTCAAATCTCAAATCAGGTTGAAATTTCAAGAACCAGCAAAAATGCTCGAATCTGACGAGCGCAGTATCATGCCATCTGTCATGCAAGTCAAGCCACTCGATTAAATATACTGGTTATAGACAGTGGAAGCAGAAATATCAAATGTAAAATCATTTGCGCACTTGCTTGCATTGTTAAATTACTGGCAATAATAGATATTCGTAATAGCAAGAATATTACTGTAATAGGCTGAATAAGCCTCCCCTGGCTTCTAGGTGTCATTCCTATTAGTACATAAGTGAGCAGCCGACGAGTACGGGATTCACTTTCCCTCGTTGTGGATAGGTACCTATTTAGGCGTTGGCTTCCTACAAGTAGTTCTAGGAACACCAACCTGACTGTAATTTGGAAAATGTAATACAGATTGTAGCAAAGGTGCTCGACCTTAAGTACGACACAAATCGAAGCTGATTAACATGACGATGATCGTGTGCAGATTCCAGCGTAAAAAAATACCATGGTAATCAAAATGCTGTGGTGACTACCACAAATGTACGAATATGAATACGTTGACGCTATTCTAACCATGTGAGAAGCACTCCCGCTCGAGCCTTCGTCCACATCTTCGTAAAATGGACTGGGTCTTCGATTTCCTTTTCACTCTAAATTTCGTCGAACGCTTTTGCACACGTCGGACTCAGTAATTCACACCGGCCAGAAATGCCCGTTCAGCAAAATTCGTGGCAGAAAGCCCTGGTGGGAAATGCATCTAAACATCTAAACAATACACAGCTTCCTCTAGGTCCCGCAAGGCCAGAACCACACGGAAGTGGTCGATAGTTTACTTAAACAGGGACTTAATAGCCTTGCAATGTTTTTGCGTGAACATGTCACGTAATGACCGGAATCACGTAACGCAAGTTCAGATGTTGTTCCCGCCAAAACCACGCGACGCAAATCACGTGACAGGTTCCTCTCAAAATGACGTAATGAAATGTCACGTGACATAAGCAATTCCGTAACGCAATGTCATGTGGCATGTTCCCACAACCACGTAACAAAATGTCATCTGACATGTTGCCCGAATCACGCAATGCAATGTCACATGACGTGTTTCTGCCAATAACGTAATGCACGCAACGTCACGTGGCATGTTTTTCATAATTACGTAACGAAATGTCACGTGACATGGACCCCAAATGTTCGCCTCGAAAGACATGCAACCGCCATGGGGGGACTGATCCCGCGAACTTCGAATCAGCACCGATCGCCTTAGCCACTCGACAACCACGGCGGGCCATGGCTTGCATTTGGCCCCTCATGTTTTCCAGCCCGATCTGTGGACGTTACTATTCGCGGAAGCGTGGGGCGAGATCGACTGACTGATGCTGCCAGAAATCCGATACACACGTTGTCAGGCTAGAAGAAACCCTTAGGATAGAAAGTCGCTGAAAGAGAGGCTTTCTGTGGCTGCTTTTAAGCGCATGCGACAGCTGGTGAATGCTGTTGATGTAATGTGATTCGACCTACCGACCTGTTTTTAAATCTCTTTAATCGTAGTGCGGAAGTCCTGCGTGTGAAGCTCTAGATGAGTGGGTCTAGGGGAGCTACGCAAAGCTGGGTACGAGGTCATGAGGAAGAGATTTTGCCCATGCTGGCCGACAGTAATGATAGCACGGGAATGCAAGCGCACCAGAATAAGTATCGTGTAACTGAGTGTTATGCTGGATGGTGGCATATTGTGTTCGTATCGCGACGTTTGCCTGCCATGTGCGCACGCGTAATGTTCTGCTTGAAAATGCTCTTTGTGGTTTCCGATGCAAGGCTGTTTTAGGTGAAATGAGTGGTTGGAAGTAAATATCAGTTATGCAAACTGGTTTTTCTGCTGAAACCTTGCTACCATGCAATAAAACACGTTGAATGTGTCTAGTGCCTTTTCAAAGGTGCACTTATTAGCACTAAAGTACGCCGGTCTCAATTTTACGAATAATATGCGAGAACGGTTTGCTTACTGGGATAATAGCAATTAAGATGTCCACGCAAGGAATAATTTTTTCCATTTAAAGGAGAGTTTTACCATCTTCTTTTCTACACAGAAGTGGTAAGGCGCATTGGGTTATGGTTTTTAGTGGTGCTGTGAACTGATTTCTTTTCTCAACATTAAGCTAACCAGATTGTAACAGCCTTTGCTGCGCTGTTCCCTACACTGGTGAAAAAAAAAAGCGCCGATGCCATTATTCCTGCTTTCTCTACACCCATTGCCTGTCTCCTTGCTTGGATGAGGATGATAGTGACGATCGTAAAATTAGACAACAGGGGGACTAGCGTAGACTCAGCCGGACTTCACGTTATTTTACAAAATAAATCTCGCCGCATTGCATACCGCCCTTCCTCTATATCTGGAGTTACAGTTCATAGCCTTAGTTTCCAGCGAAAGACGGTTGCCATTATTAAGAAAAAGCGAAAAAGCAGAAAAGACTAAACGAACGATAGTTTAATATACTTTTGTTACGGTTCAGAAAAGTAGGGCTGCCAAAACTGCCGATGGCATCGAGGTACGTAGAAGCAGAGATGGAGGCTGCCTTCAGTAGCGTGCAAACAAACCCAGTCGCGCTACATCAGCGAGACGTTGGAAAAATACTGAACGGCGTCACTAAATCGCGGGATTTGCGTCTAGCTGCACTGCCTAAAGGCGATGTCGCCCGAGAAGAAAGCCGAAGATCGCAATCTCAGCAACGAAGGAGGAGCGGGCGAAGCTGTCAGCTTACCGAGGGCTGGCTTGGCGGAAGCAAGGGCGACGATCTAGCGCTTCGCGTAACAACAAGGCACGAGTAGAACGAGCCCGTCGCGTGACTGTCTGCGCGAGTCGCCGGCGAAGACGATGTTGATAATCCTGTGCCATGGCACATACCCACACCCGGGTATTACCCAACAACTCAGTACCGGTAAGGATTCAGAAATATCTACGTAATGATCAACACGTTGAAGCGAAGAAAACGCATCGATAGTAACATCCGTGGAACGTCGAATGTTTCAGCTAGAATGGGCATATGGACGCTCCCCGTAAACAAAAGTATATTAAACTATCACGTTCGTTTAGTCTTTTCTGCTTTTTCGCTTTTTCTTAATAATGGCAACCGTCTTTCGCTGGAAACTAAGGCTATGAACTGTAACTCCAGATATAGAGGAAGGGCGGTATGCAATGCGGCGGAGATTTAATTTTGTAAAATAACGTGAAGTCCGACTGAGTCTACGCTAGTCCCCCTGTTGTCTAATGTTAACGATCGTCACTATCATCCTCATCCAAGCAAGGAGACAGGCAATGGGTGTAGAGAAAGCAGGAATAATGGCATCGGCGCCTTTTTTTTTTCACCAGTGTAGGAACAGCGCAGCAAAGGCTGTTACAATCTGGTTGAGCTTAATGTTGGAGAAAAGAAATCAGTTCACAGCACCACTAAAAACCATAAACCAATGCGCCTTACCACTTCTGTGTAGAAAAGAAGATGGTAAAACTCTCCTTTAAATGGAAAAATATTCCTTGCGTGGACATCTTAATTGCTATTATCCCAGTAAGCAAACCGTTCTCGCATATTATTCGTAAAATTGAGACCGGCGTACTTTAGTGCTAATAAGTGCACCTTTGAAAAGGCACTAGACACATTCAACGTGTTTTATTGCATGGTAGCAAGGTTTCAGCAGAAAAACCAGTTTGCATAACTGATATTTACTTCCAACCACTCACTTTCACCTAAAACAGCCTTGCATCGGAAACCACAAAGAGCATTTCAAGCAGAACATTACGCGTGCCGCACATGGCAGGCAAACGTCGCGATACGAACACAATATGCCACCATCCCAGCATAACACTCAGTTACACGATACTTATTCTGGTGCGCTTGCATTTCCCGTGCTATCATTACTGTCGGCCAGCATGGGCAAAATCTCTTCCTTCATGACCTCGTACCCAGCTTTGCGTAGCTCCCCTAGACCCACTCATCTAGAGCTTCACACGCAGGACTTCCGCACTACGATTAAAAGAGATTTAAAAACAGGTCGGTAGGTCGAATCACATTACATCAACAGCATATCACCAGCTGTCGCATGCGCTTAAAAGCAGCCACAGAAAGCCGCTCTTTCAGCGACTTTCTATCCTAAGGGTTTCTTCTAGCCTGACAACGTGTGTATCGGATTTCTGGCAGCATCAGTCAGTCGATCTCGCCCCACGCGTCCGCGAATAGTAACGTCCACAGATCGGGCTGGAAAACATGAGGGGCCAAATGCAAGCCAGTGGCCCGCCGTGGTTGTCGAGTGGCTAAGGCGATCGGTTGCTGATTCGAAGTTCGCGGGATCAAGTCCCCGCCATGGCGGTTGCATGTCTTTCGAGGCGAACATTTGGGGTCCATGTACTCTGCCACGTCCGTGCACGTTAAAGAACCCCAAGTGCTTGCTAAACCCATGCAGTTTGCATGCAACAAAAATCGGGACGCTCGCGGTCGGGCGTAGGCGGCAACACTACGATGAGGAATTGCGTGCTTCTAGCGGTTACGAATTACGCCATATGCTATCTCTCAAACAAGGACGCGTATTATCCGATATCCCGCTCTGCACACGATGTCTGAAAAGTTTCATACTCGTTGAAGCATTGAATCCTTGTATTTTATCATTTCAGCAATGTTCAGATAATGCCGAACTAGAGCAAGACAAGAACGTACGGCGGCGATGAAACAAAATTTCCTCGAACCGTACCACAGAACATCACGAACACATAGCAACCAAAACGGAAAAAGAAAAAGAACATTGAAGAGTGCAAAGAATAAAGTCCGGTTTCACTTAGCGTGAAAGCTATGGAGGGGCGCTGTAGTGATTCGCCCGTCTTCCCCTGATTTTCTTCTATATTCTATCTCGTATATGCTCTGGCGCTTTGTAGCAATGTTCATGCGTTAGGTATATGATTAACTTTGCAGTTTTATTTTTGGCGACCTGTAGTGAAGGCATGGGTTATTGAAATTTTCCGTGTTTTGTGTTCTGTCTCCTATACTCGTATACTGTTCTCTGCTGTTCTCAATTTTGCTTACGATCTCCTTCGTCGGCCCTGAGTTGGCGCTATCTTTGGCGAACAGGCGCATGCTGCCGCTCGATGCGTCCATTGCAGCTCGGCGTACATCGCAGATTGACGATGATGATCGTGGTTCTGTTAAGGAAAAATCACTAATTGATGATGATGATGATGATGATTGTGGTTCGGTAAGGAAAGGACGCTAATTTCTGCAGCCCATTTAGGGAGCTCGCCTTAGCGTCCGTGGGGGTGGGGGAAAGGGAGTGAAAGAGAGGAGAGAAAGGCCGTAGTGGAGGGCTCCGGAAATTTCGACCACCTGGTGTTCTTTAACGTGCACTGACAACGCACAGCACACTGGCCTCTGGCATTTTCACCTCCATCAAAGAAGCGACCGCCTCTCCCGGGATCGAACCCGCGCTTTTAGGGTGGCAGCCGAGCACCGTAACCACTAACTACACCACCGCGGCGGCCACGCACAGTACACAAAATTGCTGATTGATTGATTGTGATTTGGTTAGGAAAGGACGCTAACTTCTGCAGCGCATGTAGGGAGCACGGCTAAGCGTCCGTTGGGGTGGGAGAAAGGGAGTGATAGAGAGGAGAGAAAGGCCGTAGTAGAGGGCTCCGGAAATTTCGACCGCCTGGTGTTCTTTAACGTGCACTGACAACGCACAGCACACTGGCCTCTGGCAGAATTGCGAAGCCCCACAACTGCGTTTAAAGGCCATGTCATCCTCTCCCGCGACAAGGCACGCGCTGACTGGATGCAGGAAGTGCGGCCGCCGCGATGTATATTAACGCGATAGCGTTAGAGAGCTCGTTTCGCAGAAATACCGCCGTCGGCGTCGGTGTTTCTCCGTGAGCGAAAAATCGTGACCGAAAAATCGAGAACGACGCAAATAAAATAAACAATAGAAGTCTTCTGTCCCAGTGAGGATCGAACCCGGGCCGTTTGCGTGCAAGCAGGTGTCCTACCACAAAGCCACGATGTTACTTCGAACTTCCTAGGAAAAAAACTACATAAATGTCAGGTAGCGAAAGGAGTCTCCTTTAACGCATTTTGTTCGGCAGGTGTTACGACGAAAATGAGCCCATTCGGCGATTTGTAGGAGGATTAAACTTTATTGATCATATCAAGCAAACAGCAAACATTAGATAATGTGCTGCCATCTGTGAGGACATTGTGAAAAACATGTCTCGACTACAGCGGCCTCTGAGACGGCGGGCGCGCCCGCCATCTCGGAGGCCAAGCGACTACAGCAGAGCCTATATGATTCCGCCGTTCTACGACAGGGATCATATTCACAGATGGCGTCTTTTCATCCAAAGCGACAGACGCGCGCTCTTAGCATTTCTATCTTCCGCTTGCGTCTACGCATTTGTAACACTAGGCGTCTCGTATGAACGCGCGTCAATGATGCTGCGGCGTTCGACTTTCATCCTTAGTGTCGACGCGTTCTTAAGGAGCGTCCACCTCGAACTCTGCGGTGTAGAAAACGGCGTGCGTCGCCGAGCCGTGGTGCTCTTTCTCTTGTGTCCCGCCAAAAGACAGCTGCGCCTGTCGTCGCTACCACCGCCGAATTAGGTCAAGGTCTCCAATAAAGTGGCTGCCCCAAGACGCTCTCTACGTCTGGCTTTTCTAGTCACAATACTATGTGACAATATGATATCAAGCAAACAGCAAATATTAGATAATGTGCTGTTTGCCGTTTCACCGACCACAAGGCGATGCTTGTTGCGGTTGGCCGGAAGATGTCTCCAGAAGGATAACGCAAGAAGGACGACAGAATGTGACCATTTACGAATGAAAGTGTCACGCCCACGCGCAGTTCATAATACAGAACCATGTGACTGCATCATTGTACAATATTTTCATGAAGTTGATATAAAAGTGCTATTAAATATATCGAAAACCTCTACCATTACTATAGATGTGTCGCGCACGTGCGCGTGTGTCTGTGTCTGTGCGCATGTGTGTGTGTGTAACAACACACATTAATAAGTATGCACTGAGTGGTTGAAGTGCACACTAGGGGCTGGATTTCGCTATCGCGTTGAACTCTTAAAGGCGAAGCTTAAGGGTCCCCCAATTTTTGGTTATGGTGCTTGGCTGTGGTGGTCGCACTTCCGATGGAGACGAAAACGCGGGACGTCCGTGTACTATGCGTTGTTAGTATTTGATTGCGCGATGTATTATTACTATTCTTTATTATTTGACTGTATATATATATATATATATATATATATATATATATATATATATATATATATATATATATATGTGTGTGTGTGTAGAATTTTTTATTGCTGTTGTGTTCAAGCATTCCGTGCAACAATGTAGTACTAAAAATGCCGTATCCTGCAAGAAAATGTGGCATGCGTATATAACACTCATTTACCTTCCCTACTGTAATGTGACAAATCTAGCCGTATTCCTTCCAAATAAGTAAATAAAAAATAAGGTGTCATTACGCCGCGTTTGTCCCATGTCCCACTCGGCTGTCTTCTTGTCCCCTAACGACCGACTTTTATTAATTTTCAGTTATTGTCCTTCATTTAAGCTTATCCTTCTTCCAAAGATCGAGGCTTCTCCAGAGAACATACCGGTAAGATGGAGCTACTATGCGCTTCCTTTCGAGGGACACTAACTCGTTAGGGAAGATTAGGTAGTTCGCGAAATGGCGAAATTGTTGCCGGCTTTCATAAGCTGATGTATTGTCGACAATTTTATCACTGTTTAGATGTTTGTACTTAGGGCGGAAGTTTTTCATCACTGCCATCATGTAGTTTGACTACTTCTCCTGACAGAGACATGGAAGTCCTCCAGTAGGCCTTCTCGTTTAGGAGCTGAATAAGGCTTTCCAGAAGTGCTTCGACGCTGTGCTTGCGAATGCTTGGCGGCCACCCAAAAACCAGGGTTCCATCCCGGTCGCGGCGGTCGCATTATCGGTGGAGGCGAAAGTTCTAGAAAGACGTGTACTGGGGGTTTTCGGTGCACGGTAAGGAATCCCACGTCGTCAAAATTTTCCAGAGCCCTGCAGTACGGCCTTTCTCTCGTTCCTATCTCTTTCACTCCCTTTCCCTCACCCCCACTGACGCTTAGCCGTGCTCCCGACATGGGCCAAAGAAAGTGTCACACGACCATTATACTGTGTACTACTGCCCAAAGCCTGTCCTAAACAAAACGGCGGAAAAAGAACTCCTTTCCGGTTACCCCTTTCCGCTGCTCCCGCCACTTGCGTTCCTCGGCTGTGTTTTTGTGCTCCCGCTGCGGATTATGTATCTGTTTCGGTGGCTAAAACGTTAATTTAAAGGGACCGACAAGTAAACTTGGGGTTAAATGAATCGTGGCGTAGCCCGGTGGCGAAGCCTTGGTATTACTGTGTGCTGCTGTCTGAAGTCTATTTAACTGCGGCACGTCAGCTCCTGCTGCTCACATGACCATAACTCGGTCTTGAAATTGCAGTCAATACATAAAAACGCATCCCAGTGTTATTATTCGCTTTCCATGCAGCAAAAGGATTCGACGCTGACAAGCGTCGCTGCCCTCACGGCAACCTAAATCTGCTTTTAACCGCGGCGAATGCGCCCAGTCTCTCCGAGGCGTTGCGCGCACGCACTCTGTTGGGACAGAACCTGGCGCGAAAGCACACGACAGCTGTCAGCCACTGTTTGCAACATGTATTGCGTTAAGACTCCATAAGGGAGAAATCCCGACAAAAAAATGATTTACGGCGATTTCCTCGTTGTTATTGCATGATTGTGCAATCTGACGGACAAGCTTTCCGTTAAAATAAGGAAAGCAGGTAACTTAGGCACTTTAAAAATTCGTTTTCGGTCCCTTTAAATGTAGGAAGGGTGTACGGTGGCGCCAGCCCGTAAAAATACTGGCGCTTGCGAACACTAGGCCAAAGACCTTAGTTCAGGACTCCAGTGGCGGTACCGCCACCCGTTCCCGTCTCAATCAGGCTTGTTGGGGCTGCAGGTCGAGGCAGCCAGCAGGGCCGCCTCCGAGTCTGCCCGTGTTGGGTTCGGGACGGGAGGAATGGCCAAGTAGGAGGCACATGCCCGCACCATGTGGTAGGTGTCTGCTATGCGGGCAGGTTCCACTAAAGGAGCGGTCAAAATACTTAAGAGCTGCCGAGCAGAGCAATCTGTTGGTGATAAGGCAGAGCAAGAACCACTGACCCGGCTTCCCAAGGCCTTCACATTGACGGAGGTAATGGTGATGGCTGTCTTGGTAGAATTTTTCAATGTCTTCGAAGGTGTAGGCCTGGTTCCAATCAGTTAGCTGATCGGTTGGGGAGGAGAAAACAGCCCGGTAAGAGAGCGCGCGGGCGCCTGCGTGTCCTGCCTCGTCTCCTGCCAACACCTGATGAGCAGGGTCCCATATAAGGCAACAGTGTGTGGGGTTCATATCCGTTATGCAGTTTTTCGCACATCTGATAGGCCAGCACGCCGCTCATTACCGCGGTCCACCTCGTTCTCCTATGCGTTCCTTTCCGCTATCGGCGTGGGTTCACAGCGGAAGACAGCAAAAAAGACGTGGCGGTCGCATTTTCGATTGAGGCGAAAATGCTATAGGGTTCCCTCTGCTGCGCGTTGTCAGTGTATGTTGGGAACCCCAGGTGGCCAAAATTTTCGAAACCCTCTACTAAGCCGTTTATTTCCTTTGTGCTCTTTCATGCTCTTTCCGCTACCCCGACTGATGCTTCGCCGTCCTCCTGCAAGGGCTGCAAGAAATAGTGTCATTTCCTTAAGGGGTAACTCCGCAGGTTTTTCATCACGTTCTGATATCGATGTTTGAAATGGTACTGGTAGTCCGGTAGTAGACAGGGTTGTTGAATTTGGTGAGAAACGCACCAATAATCTGAAATAACCGACCGAAATGTGCGTTCAAAGCGAAACCGAAACGGGTAAACACTTCGTGCCGCGCATGCTATATTGTCACAGCATCCCCGCCATCAGAAAGGTCGAGCTGGTGCCAGAAGAAATGACAGTGGATAGGACATCCGATGAGCTATTGAGTTATTCCGGCTTTTCTATACTTGACAGCGACGGTTCGAGCCCTGAAGCATCGTCGTTTTGCTTTGTAGGTACGCCTTGGGTAAGCAGCGTTGAAAATCTTTAAAGGGACTGACAACCAATGTTTAAGGCACCTGTTTTGTTTATTTCGATGGAAATCCTACCAATCAGAGTGTCCAGTCCCGCACTGACAACGGTGAAAACGCCGTAAAACATTTTTATGGGAATTTTTTGCTTATGGTGCCTTGCATGCAACATATGTCGCAAACAGTGGCCGACAGCCATCGGGCGTGATCGCGCCAGGCTGTGCCTCCAAGCAGAGCATGCGCGCTACACTTGGGAGCCACTGAGCGCATGCGCCGAAGTTAAAAACAGGTTTTTCGGTTGCCGCGAAGGCAGCGCCGCTTCTCGGCGTCGACTCCTTATGCTGCGTAGGAAGCAAGTAGTAGGGCGGAGATGCGTTTTTACACGGCCCCTCAATAAAAAACCCTTTTTTTTTATTGAGCGGCCGTGGTTTTTATGTGTTGACTGCAACTTTATGACCGAGTCACAGTTGTATGAGCAGCAGCAGGTGACGTACGGCGATTCAGACTCCAAATACCAGCACTGCGGCGTCTCCACCAGGTTGCGCCACGTTTCAGTTGCCGCAATTATTAAGTTCAATTTAAAAATGCAAACCCTGTTCAAATCGCGATAGGGTTCTCGATTCCATCACTGTAAATCAAGTTGTTTCGAAATGCACAAATGTCCGTTCACGCGTTCTGGCCAGTTGTCGGTCTCTTTAAAATTCATTTCCAGGAAAGCTACATGACTTAACCGCCTGCCTTGCCATATATTATTACAGTACCGAGAAGAATGCAAATTTAAAATTTCATTAAGATCAGTGGTCACTGGAATATCGCCGAAGTTGCACTTTAACCGCGCCAGAATTATTCGTCAGTTCAAGTATAGTGGAAAGCAGCAGGAACAAATATTTAGCATTAGCGTTGTGGGGGGGGGGGGGGGAGGGAATTGGGGGAGGGGGGCTCTACATTGCGCATGTGCAAGACGGAGTTCCTATGTTCCTACGCTATTTTTGTATTTATAGCCTTCAACGCTAACGCTCGCACGATCACCCGTGCGTTTGGCAAGATGGCGGCCTCAGTTGAAGCTAGAAGCACTCACTTCAAATCTACTGCGTCGTCACGCTGCACTACTGGGCCAGTTCATTACCTACAAATCCCCGTATTTCCTTCAGCTTTCAGTAATGGTACTTCGCTAGCCGCGCATCTGTGACATACGCTCTCGACTAGCACAGCAGCACTCTTAGCGAGTGTCACCTCTTATTTGCTCTGGGTGCGTCGAGATGGCGATACCGCCTGCATCTGGTTTTTCATAGATTTTAGAAGTGCAGGTCATTCGCCGGGCTAGTTGGCCTTGTATAACAAATTGAGAACGTTAAGGCCAAACAAACGACTAGAAACACAGAAAAGTAAAAGGGGAGGGGGTTTTGGTTTTTCAGCTTTTTGAGTGTCTTGTCGTTTGTTTTACGCTAAACTTTTCACTTAGCTCTATTCAGTTGTTTGTTTCAGAGGGCATGAACAGAAGTCATTTGAGATGCGTCACGCTTTCTGCTGCCAAAGGGAGTCAAATGCGGCCGTCTGGAGGCGACTCATTAGTTTGTCTTCTTTCTACATCTAGATGGCGCCGTATGTTTTAGCGTATCAGCCTGAGAACCCGTAGATACAGAGCGACATTCAATAAAGACGGGGACACATGTACGGGCAGTGGGAAAGCTAGGGAAACGACAGATCATATTTTGATTGAATGTACAGATGTCCACCCAGGTGTAGCTGTGGACACTACCCTACAGGAGGCCATGGGTTTCAGGAGTAACACGGGAAAGCTGAACATGTCGGCGATAGAGATAAGTAAAAGGCGCTTAGAGTATTGGTGGCGCAAAAGTATGGAGCAAACAACAGCGCAAGGTAGTTCGGGTAAGATTGTTACATCACAGCGGAACGATAATAGATAAAATAGGAAGAGGAGGAGAAAAATTAGTTGTGGAAATATGTGTAATTGGGGAAAAGAAATGTTTGTAGGGGAAAAAGAAATAAAGCTAGAGCTTGGTGGCCCGGCAACCGCCCCGTTAAAAGGGGGACGCCGCTAATATTCATCCATACATCCTATCATGCTGCTCCACAACGTTCAAAAACTAACTTGTGTCAATGAGTTCACGCCATCCTAACATTAGCGTTGAAGCGCAAGCTAACATTAACGTAGGCTAAAGCACGATACATTAAAGCAGCCTATTAACACGAGAGCGTTGAAGGGCTTCTGTCGCAGAAATTCCGGTGTCGACGTCGTTGCTTGTGAACGGAAAATTCCAGGTAGTCACAATAAAGAAGTAAGAAAAAAAATTACAGCATATCCACGGAGTGAATGATGACGAGTGGGCGAAGCTCGGGAGGTTCATCGTAGATCGTGCCGAGTTCCGGATTAATTTAGTTAACGCGCGCGCTAGGAATCCTCATGGTTCAACTATGCACAAGTGAAATCTCCCACTGGAACTTCATTGCAAGTCAAGATCCAGTGCATATTATATATATATATATATATATATATATATATATATATATATATATATATATATATATATATATATATATACCGGGTGTTCAAAGTTAAGCTTTATGATTTTTTAAAAATTAGGCGCTCGAAGGCACGTGAGAACCACTTGTGCAAATAAGTTAAGCGGCCAGGGGGACAGAAAGATAGATGATAATTATCGCTGTCAGCAGCCCAGTTAATTAAATTTAATAATTAACTTTTTACTGGCTGCGGTAAGTTGGCATGTTTACATTGAAAAAATGTAGACAGTGGTGTTTGTACACAGTTTCAGTTGGAAGATTTTTTCTAGCACGCCTGTGCTCCGAGATATCCGGCTCCAAAATTTAATTGTCTTTCGCATGATTACGCATGCAAGAGGGTGAGGGTCCGCGCAAAGCTCCTCCCTAAAGTGACGCATCTGTTGTGTGCGCTGTTTAGTGTGTGAAGAGGGTGGAAGCGTAGGCATAGGTGATAACAGTTAGCCTTGCCCTCTCGGCCGTCGAAATCAAAAATCGAAGAACCCTTGCAACCAGTGTCGTAACACGCAACTGCAGAGCCTCTAACGATAGTGGCAGATACCATGCCGAAATAATGGTGCGAGCGGAGAATCTGGATGCCAGTGCGCGTGCATAATAATGACTAGAGAAGCGTGCGCTGTCACATTTTGATTTCGCCGGCCGAGAGGGCAAGGCTAAATGTTATCACCTATGCCTACGCTTCCCCCCTCTTCACATACTAAACAGCGCACACAACAGATGCGTCACTTTAGGAAGGAGCTTTGCGCGGACCCTCACCCTCTTGCATGCGTAATCATGCGAAAGACAATTAAACTTTGGAGCCGGATATCTCGGAGCACAGGCGTGCTAGAAAAAATCTTCCAACTGAAACTGTGTACAAACGCCACTGCCTACATTTTTTCAATATAAACATGCCAACTTACCGCAGCCAGTAAAAAGTAAATTATTAAATTTTAGTTAATTGGGCTGCTGACAGCGATAATTATCATCTAAGTTTCTGTCCCCCTGGCCGCTTAACTTATTTGCACAAGTGGTTCTCACGTGCCTTCGAGCGCCTAATTTTAAAGAAATCATAAAGCTTAACTTTGAACACCCGGTATATATATATATATATATATATATATATCTTGTGAGACAACGTTCAGACCGCAAGCCTCTTCCTCTTTATTGTCGAGACCGCGCCCCGCTGCCCCAGCCTAAGCGGTGATGATGAATATTTACAGGTGAGAAGATGAAGCAGATGAACAATGCTCACACATTTTCCCCGCGGGCCAAAGCGGCCAGCCTGGCCGTGCCTTAGACTGGGGAGATACGCCGAACGAATGGCTTGAGACGCGAAACATGGACAATCTCTGAGCCACGGCAGCGACGGTCTGGAGAACCCTCAAGGGGAGTGATAAGATAATTAACAGGGGATGTTTGCCGAATAATTATGTAGGGTCCGAGGAATCGCGACAGGAACTTTTCGCACAATCCGGGAACACGAATGGGCGTCCATAGGAGCACTTCGTCTCCGGGACGGAAAGAGACGTCACGGTGAGTGCTGTCATAGCGCTCCTTGCGATCATGTTGACTGGCTTCTGTCCTGAGTCGAGCAAGTTGGCGACAGTTTTCAAGGCGGGAGACAAATTGTTCAGGTATAGTTGATGAACTGACACTTGGAGTGTTGAAGAATGAAGCGTCGATCGTAAATGTCGGCGAACGGCCGTAAACGAGGTAAAAAGGCGAATATCCTGTAGTGCGTTGAGAAGCGGTATTATGGGCAAAGGTCACAAATGGTAAGATTGTGTCCCAGTTGTCGTGGTTTCGTCCGATGTACATTGAGATCATATCGATTAAGGTGCGATGGAATCGCTCTGTTATACCATTGGTTTGAGGGTGGTATGGTGATGTCGTCTTGTGAACTGTGCCGCACGTTTTAAGAACTTCTTCGATTAGTGAGGACAGAAAAGTCTTGCCACGATCGCTTAGGAGGACGCGTGGCGCACCGTGACGCAGGACAATGGCCTCAAGAAAGAAGATGGCCACGTCAGAGGCAGAACTAGAGCGGAGGGGAGCGGTTTCTGCATACCGCGTCAGGTGGTCAACCGCTGTAACGATCCATCGATACCCTGCGGGAGTGACGGGAAGAGGACCAACCAGGTCTATACCAACAATGGCAAAAGGTGCAGCGGGACATGGGATGGGTTGCAACAAGCCTGCAGGCGGCAAAGTTGGTTGCTTGCGTCGTTGACACAGTGCGCAAGAGGAGACGTACTTGGCAATAGAAGTGGAGAGGCCGGGCCAGAAGAAACGACTCCTAATGCGGTTGTACGTTTTGTAGAATCCCAAGTGACCAGCAGATGGGTCATCGTGGAAGGCGTCAAGGACCTGCATACGAAGAGAGCGTGGGATAACGGGCACCCACTGGTGTCCATCATTAGGATTATAAACATATCGATGCAGGATGTTGTTGTCGAGCTTAAATTGCCTGAGTTGCCGGCGTGTTCTGGCATTTGGTGGTGGAGACTCTCCGCAAAGGCGTTGAATAATGCGGTGGCAATATGGATCATCCCGTTGAGAGGAGGCCAAGTGAGTGTAGTGATTGGAGGACAGCGTGCCAACAACAGCTACTTCTGGTGACGTTAAGGGACTCGTAGCCTCCACATCGGGGACCGAGTGATGGAGAGGGTTGCTCTGAGTAGGTGGGAGTGGCAGGGGGCAACGAGAGAGAGCGTCGGCATCTTGATGTTTTTTCCCAGATTTGTACACAACGTCAAAAGTGTACTCCTGCAGCCGTAGCACCCACCGGCCGAGGCGTCCGGACAAATTCTTTAACGACGACAGCCAGCATAAGGCGTGGTGGTCTGTAATCACGGTAAAATAGCGTCCGTAAAGATATGGGCGGAATTTTTGTACAGCCCAAATTACAGCCAAGCATTCTTGCTCTGTTATTGAGTAGTTCTGTTCAGCAGTCGTGAGAGCTCGGCTGGCGTAAGCGACGACTCTCTCCCGACCACTGTTGTCATGCTGTAGAAGGACGGCACCGATGCCATGGCCGCTTGCGTCGGTGTGCAGACTAGCAGGAGAATTCTCGTCGAAGTGGCACAGGACAGGGTCGGATGTCAGCGCTTTCTTGACCGTTTCAAAAGCGATGTCGCAATATATATATATATATATATATATATATATATATATATATATATATATATATATATATATTGTCACGGTGCAAGAATACTAAAGACGACGACGATCTCGAGAGGAACAAAGGTTGCGTAGCAGTGGGGCGCAGGCTGACGGTCCGCCATTGGGGCTGCACCGGCTAATCTCCCTGTTCTAAAATATATTACCATCAGAAGCGTATCCCTGTGCCCGTTTGAGCTGGAGACAATATATATATATATATATATATATATATATATATATATATATATATATATATATATATATATATATATATATGTGTGTGTGTGTGGGGGGGGGGGGAGGAGTTGCCGGTGAACGCTTCTCCAACGCGAGCAGTCGGCATTTCTCAATCAAGAAACTCGAGACGCTGCCTGCGCCCACGTTGTCTCTCCCGGGTGATGGCGCGCTCTCCTTCTTTGCGAGCTGGTAGCGTTCCTCTAAGAAAGAGCGTTTCCATAGCCAACGCGCGCCTTTCGCTCTCTCTCTCTCTCTCTCTCTCTCTCTCACAAGACAGCAGAGGCACGCGCCGGGAGACACGCGCCGGGAGAGAGAGAGAGGCACGCGCCGGGAAGCACGCGCCGAGGGCGAGCGCGTGCCTCCCGGCACGCGGGTTACGCCTGAAGCCTGAAGACTGACGCCTGACACGTGACAAGGTTAGAAAAGAGGAGCTTCGCCCCTAAAATTAGTCCATCTCCCGCCAAAGGGGACCATGAGGCCATACGAAGCAGCACGGGGGGTGCACACCGCGTTTGCGTCGGTTTGAATAGGTGTCGCGTTTGCATCGGTTTGACGCTGGTAAAGCATTCATCAAAGAAGGAGCGTTTTCATAGTCAACGCGCGCCGTTGGGGAGGAGGTGTGGGGAGAGGGTCACTTGGAAAGAGGGAGTGGCGAGGAGGTGTGTGGAGAGGGTTAGCGCATGCGCAGCAACGGGGGTCACGCCGCACACCTACAGCAGATTGAACACTGCCATAGGATGCTTCGCATTTTCAATATTCGGTTCGAATGGAGGGCCCGCGACCGGGGAATCGATCCCGTGACTCATTCCTACGATGCGCAACGTTCTCGGCCACCCTGCATATGTCGCTGAAACGCCATCGTAGAGCTATTCAGATACACCATTTAGGGCTCGTGATACGCACGTCTCGGAGGTGCATCTCAAATGTGCTTCAGCGTGGGAGAGGCTCGACGGTTACCCGCGAGATGGCGCTAAAGATCCACGGCTAGAGTTACTCTATATGCTACCGTAGGTAGCTAGCGTAAATATACAGTAACTCTAAAGGCGTCGGACGGTGCCGTCGGCCCTTTGCGCATGGCCCCTTTGGCAAGGCGCCGAGGACGTTGTGTTTCGTGGGGCCGCATGCATGGATATTTCGCCGGTGGGCGCTCGCACTGTGGCTTACGGGCGTTGTCGGCTGTGATCGCGAAAGAAACAGAAAGGAGAAAAACACTAGTGGCGGGCTCAACTGCGGCTTTCTTGCCTTTCTGTCTCTTTCTCTTACACCTACGGGCGCTTAGCCGTGCTTCCGACATGGGCTGCAGAAATTAACGTCCCTCTTTAACCAAACCACGAACCTGGTGTAGACATGGTGTAGAATCGGGGGGGAGGGGTCATGACCCTCCCCCCTTTGTTTATACTGGGGGGACACCCGGGGGGACGCCGTGGCTAGGCGACTGAAGAACACGGCACGCTAAAGAGTGTGCTATCGCGTTCAATTCTTAAGGCAAAGATTAAGGGTCCTATTACGCCCTTACTGCGCAAAACCGCCTTCTTAGCGCTTTATTTTCTTTCTTTCTTTTTTTTTCTTTGCCACGGAAACGAGTACAGCTTCCTCCGGAACTTCATAGACGGTGCCGGGGGTTCCGAAGAATGCATTCTTTTCTGTCTGCGCTCTCCTACGGACACCACAGAATCAACCAGGCACACCATTAACAGCTTATCTGTGAAGCGATATTAGCCTTCCGCTAGGAGAAGAGGGGCAACTTCCTTGTGGGGAAAGAAGAGGACGTTGAAGTAATGGGGCAGGTATTCAATATGGACGCCCGTTCCAGTGCAGTGTATTCTATTGTGTCCTTGTAAATAGGAACGCTACAACCTGTAAAAAGACTCGTCCGAAGGAACGTATTAGGAGGGAAGTATTATGGAGGATAAGGTGTAAACATATCGCCGAATTCGCCGACCCCTACCATGTGCACAGGTAGTGACATCAAGCAGAGGATATTGGAAACTACAAGCTCAGGAAGGAGGGACATGCATGCCAATTTCCCAGCTTACCGAACGGTGGTGCTGAGTCACACGGTAGATTCGAGTATCGTCCGAAAGCCGATTGAGCGAGATGACTGGACCGATTGAAGCAAAACCTGCGCGAATAGGTTATGATGGCTATAACACTCCTGTAACATGAAGCGTGGTTCACACGCTGGGGGACTGGACATCATATCGGCACCTCAACATTTATATATATAAATAACATTTTGTCTAATACAAGCTACAATTACTGACCAGTTGAGTGTAACAGGGATAACAAGGTAAACTATCCCGAGTTATTGTGTAGTAGTACTACCTCTGATACTTTGTCTGCTTTGTTTAGGTGATAGAAGGAAGAGCTTCGCCTAAGGTACGAGTTCTGCCGTGTATGTCAGAGACTAAAAACGCGTCGGATGCCTATACTAGATACCGGACGGGACGCAAGTCAAGAGAGCACAAATACGACTGCATTACGACAATGGTTACATTGGTTCCTACCAGTCACGGGCACGTTACCAGTAAAACGTAACAGCGTTACAGTTACAGTTAACTAAGCCAGAAAAGTAATTATGTTACAGTTACACTTACTGAGTTTCTAAAGGTAACTTGTTATAGTTAAAGCTACTCTTAAAAAGTAACGTCGTTACTTCTCCGTCACTGTACAAGATAAAATTGAAACTTGAAACTTTATTTCCAACACAAAAATTTATTCCCAACACGAAGATTAAGCAATACATCGCAAGCAAGATTATACAGTTTTTTCATACGAAGGTATGACAGCCTACGGTTAGTCAGAATTGCTCGTGGTAAAATGCCAGATCAAAGGAACAGAAAGGGGATCGCTCAAAAGCAGAACACCAGCATTCGTTGTGTACGATCTACTTTTATACTTTTTATTTATTATTTATTTATCTATCTATCTATTTATTTATTCATTCATTTATTATTTGTTTGCTTATTTATACTGCAGGTCAAAATGCTGGTCCATGCAGGAAGGGTAATACAACGAAATTATAATCACAAGAGGCTGCCAATACAAGCAAATATTTATTGATTTTCCTAAACTTCTTGTTGATTGCCGGAAATTTATTCACAGAATCCATTTGGACAGCCTGGGGCAAAAAAAAGCTGCTGCACGCTCGTAATTGATACAGCAACTCATCCTGATACGCAACGCGGACTATAGGCCCCTTCCAGCTACATTGCCGCAGCCATACTAATAAAATTTGTAAACGTATCTCGATATTGATATGCAGAATAGTCAAAAGTATTGACGAAGAATATCGCGATGTTCTTGTATCGCTGTATGCGCAGCCGAGCTGTTAAGTGGTGTTGCTGCTAGATATTCTCTTGAAAAAGGAGGTAACTGTAAAGCTGTTTACAGTTACAGTTCCTGTGTAAAAAGTAACAGTGTTACAGTTACAAGTCCTTAAATGCCAAGTCCTTAAGTGCCTACAAGGAGCAGGCATGCATAGACCGTTGAGGTGAACTAACCGATGTCAAGAATGGCTACACCATAGGCATGCGTGAAAACAGAAGGCTGTAAGTACCAGCGAGTACAATTGCATGTTAAATATTTGGAGCCAGTATACTCTTCAAACGTAAATAACCTGCGCATCTGCAGCACATGACACATGTTTATACAAAGGTACGTGCGTTCCTTTTATTATTCTTTGCGAAAGCATTACTTGGCTCACGAGTGCAGCAATCCGCCCTCCTCCGCGGGGCGTGAATACAAGTGATACCAAAAGTGCCACGACCAAGCGGTGACGTCACCCCATGATGTCATGTTAACGCCGCCATGGCGTCAAGACGTAGCGATACATGATGACGGCAAGGGGGCGCTATCGCATGAACTCAGCGTTGAAATCAAGTGACGACGTTTTAAACTTAAGTGAAGGCTGCCAGCGTTGTCCA
>JABSTT010004573.1:0-21631 GCA_013339685.2 Hyalomma asiaticum
ACAATTGGTGCAGCCCAGAACGCTCTCTGTGAAGAACCGTGCACGTGTTGTCCTTTGTATGCCAGAGGACGGTCTGCAACGTGCTAGTCAGTAGGTAGCAGTTTCGCAACGTTTCAACAATTTCAGATTTAGGTTGCCAGGTGGTGTCAGCCACCACTTGTATAGTCTCCAGTGTCAGCTTAGGGCATATTTGTAGTTAGAACTTGCTGTGGTCTGGACATAGTACAGCAAATTGCTGTACTTCACAGGTTCATATGGGCCTCAGGAGGATTTTGTCTTTAAGGCGCTTGCATCATGATGAGGGGAGTTGTAAAGCTGGTGTGTCTTTGGGAGTGGATACTGTGGGGCTTGAGAGGTGTCCATCTGCTGACGCCCATGTGCACAGAGTCTTCTATTGCCATGCATTCCTTGTATTATGCTGAGGTGAGTGTAAAAAAGCATTTTAAAGATATACATGGGCAAGCAATTTCGAGTTTCGATAAATGTAGACAGCGTAAATTGCGACTTCATTGGGAGTTTCCCTATAGTGAAAGAAATGGCTGTCTCCTTAATGTATATTGAAGAGCATGCATACTTCATGTAGGCCACTAAACATTTGTCAGTTGTGGTCAAAATGAAAGTTGTAATGCACAAGTTTGTGTCCTCTTCATAGCACTAACACGCACAATCATGTTTCCATTTTTAAACTCCCTATGGGGATGGTGCACAAGGCCAGGCGGCTCCACCGTCGCCCCCTGCGTTCAGCGCCAATGCGGGCGCTCCCCCGTCGTTGGGGTGATAAGGCTCCCTCCAGCACCGCGTGCGCGCCTGCCTGTGCGGGGGTGGCGTCGTCTGCATGTGTTCCGCTGCAGCTTCTTACTAATTTTAAGACCGTAGAAGGTTTGAAAAATTTCTTTCGTAGGGCTAATATTCCTAAAGGAAAACTTTTATACGAGGCAGGCCATGGGCATCAAGTTAAAGAAAGTGTGTCTGCGGACGGAAGCGTGGTGACCGGCCGATGTGTCTCTTAAACGCGGGAGTCAAAATACTCAAAAAGTTCTAAGATTGCTAGGCTGAAAAGCGAAAGCGATTTTATTGGGATCCTTGATCATTGTAATTTTTATCGGTATGTATACACTGTTATCAATATATTAGTCCCATAAAAGGCACCACAATAAAGCAGTGAAAGTCTGTAGCCGTATCAATCATGTGTGAGCACAGTGCCTGTGTGCGCGTGTTGGAAAGAGAAGCTGTGAAGCCACGGACTGCAAGACCTCACCTGTTGATTTCCGTTAATCTTACTTAGACTAAGGGAGAAAACGCGGGGCCGGTGCCAGGAAGCGTCGACAATGTACGCCCATTTATTTATTTCTACATAATGAAAGCTGAACTAAGCAATACGGTTCCAACTCGTTTTGAAAGATTCTGTTAGAAACCAAAAAGAAAGAAAGAGAAACACGACAGGAAAGAAAACAGCAGGACGCCTTTGAGTGGCTTTTGTTATCCGGTGCCTCAACTCCTTCGTGCGGCGTTCAGGCCGGCAGGCACATGCAAGAGGCACACAGTCCATTTTTTAACAAGCTTTGCTTCTTTCTTTCTTTTTTTTTTTTGCAAGAGGCACTCCAGTAGACGGCGATCCTTGTTCTGGTCGGAGTACCAACAAAAGGAATGACCAAACCAGTCAAATGCGTGAGGGGGCTCTTGGACAAAAAGAAAAAAAGAGGAAACGGGCAGCAGGGCGGGCCGCGAACAAAATGTATGGAGTGCTTCAGTCCACACGGCTATGCGTGTCGCAGCCTGGTAGCCCACATAAGCTGCTCGTTAAAAACAGCGCAAACCATTGCAAATCGACAACACATGTCGTCTGCTAGTAGAAGAGCATTGCCGGTACGCGCGCACCAACTCCCTCCCTTTGACAACCCACCTTTCACGTACTCCATGCAGTATGCCGGGGGACAGAATGCTCGTTACATTGCAGACTAGCAACACATGTCGTCTGCTGAGCAGAGAGCATCGACGGAACGTGCACGCGCGAGCGACCTCGCTTCTCCTTCAGCATTGAGCTTTCTGGAGGCTATAAATATTTGGCCCTGGTGATCTGATATAAGTACTGTTACGGCCGACGAAAAACAAATCTTGTTGCTGAACACCGAGCCGTAGTACGACGTCCTTTGGAAGAAACGAAAAACCGCAGGAAAATGCGAATAACTCGGTTCTAAAGCTACCGCCAGCCCTGCGACCGGAGCTTCTATCACCCCGACGACGGGCGTGCCGCCGCGATGGCGCTCCCGTCGGCGGAGAGTTACAAGTGCACCATCCCCATAGGCACGTTTAAGAATGTGCAGTATATTTTTTTTGTTACCTACAGCTACACCTACACCTTGACGCTTCACATCCACTTCCAGAAGCTGTTGACGTACAACACTGCCGTTAGTGTGGGAATCAATTTCATAAAAAAAATTCCATTTTGCCACTTTCATTGGCAGTAATGATGAAGCCCCCAGGTAAGCAAATGTGCAGTAAAAATATGTGATTTCAGGTGCAGGGCTCTTTCTGAATATATAGAAGGCTTCGGGCTGTTTTACATACCTGCCCCGCCACGGTGGTCTAGTGGTTATGGCACTCGGCTGCTGATCTGAAGGTTGCGGGATCGAATCCCGGCCGCGGCGGCTGCATTTCGATGGAGGCGAAATATTGAGACCCGTGTGCTGCGCGACATCGGTGCATGTCACAGAACTCCAGGTGGTCGAAATTTCCGGAGACCTCCACTACGGCATCTCTCATAATCGGAGCTGGTTTTGGGACGTTAAACCCCAAAAATCAATCAATGTTTTACATATCTTAATTGGCATAAAATGAAATTCATTTAATTCATTAACTGGAATGAAATGTGGACAAGCTTTGCTTGAAAACCAATTTGATGCTGCCAGAATTTTTGATATGTATTGGTGACAACTTCTCTATAAAAAATAAGTTTACCATTGACTTTCTGTGTGTTTCAATCAGAAGCCCGAAAAAAAAAAAAAAAAAGAGAGACATGTAATTGAACTGAGAAGCCAAAGTAAATTGGCCTATTTTGAAGAATAGTATAAGTTGAGCCAATGTGAGAACTTGCCAGTGCTCTCAGTGTAGCGCGTCGGACAGCTAAAGATTGAGCCAACTGTCCCTGAAACATCACCGCTAAAACCTCCGAGAAATTCGATTGTCTGTACAAGAGGAAAACATGGAGAGCATATATAAGTAACCACATTATTAAATGCTTGACCTTTAGATTGAAATTTCTGTGTTAATTTTGATACACAGGAACTCGTTAAAAAAAAAAAAAAGGTATCCTTGAAGTGCTCAAAAAAGGTATCTTTGAAGTAAGAAAAAAAAAAACAAATCAACAGATGTTACATTTGAAGGTGAGAGCCTACTGCACACTTCGTAATGCATAGAGTCATACAAGCAGTGACCAGAGTTCTTGCAAAACACAATGGGCTGCAATGTGTTGGCACTTTTTAAGTGAACCTCAGCTGTGGGCACTGGTGCCTTTTTTGTGCATTACCGAAAGTACACCAGGCTCCACACGAAATCATCATGGGGTACAGCGATATGTGCTTGCAGGCATGTGACCGGGAATACAGGTACTGTCTGAATAGTCTCCATGCAGGGTCATCCCCGAGGTCATCAACACAGACACCCGCTGCTTTTGCCTTAACATGACACAAGGTGGTGCTTAAATGACAGAAAGCCGGGATAGCCGCTTAGGGTTGATGGTGAAACAAAAAGATGACGTTTGTATTGTCTACTTCTCTTGCATCCGCATGTCCACACCTTGTGTTATAAAATAATGCACAAATGAAAGAAATTAAAGAGGATGCAGATAACAAGCTTTTTGTGACAGGCTGTAGTCACATTTATGATAATGAAATGCTCCATTCTAATCTGCATTTCAAAGGATTCCACAATCCAGTCCTAAAGGGTGAGAGGATGTTTTATGGCACAAGCTGTTTAGGCTTGTTGCAAAATAGGTGGCAATGGTGTCCTTAACCAATGCGTGTTTTTCCTCACAAAAAGAAAGAAAAAAAGGGTCCATGCCCTTGTGGATTTGAACCTAGCTCAATAGGGGCAGTGCTACATATCCCCAATGCTCACCACATATTGTGTTGGTAGCAGTAGTGTTTTGGGAAATATTTGTCGGCTGCTGTGGTTTCATCGATGAAGACAAGGAAAAAGGAGGATGAAGCAGAAAGTGGAAGATGGGAAGGAGGAGCTGGAATGGAACAAATTCAAGCCAGTTCCATGCATTAAGACAGCAGTGCTGTTTTTCCGTGGTTAATCGTGACATGGCAATGGTGTCAAGCTATTGATGTCATCGCCTAACAGGTATGTTACTCATACAATCTGTGCTTGACCTACAGAATTGACATGCGTCGGGGATCATGACCCCACGCCGAATGGATAACATGAACTCCAAGATCTTGGGGACTGTGCGTTAAGGAGGCTGCAGATGCAACGTGCACTTACTTCCTGGGAGCCTTGTCCGTTGCCCTGACAGGCCGAACGTCGCACACCTTTAGCACAGTTCAGAGAAATCGGAGACAGCATCTCTCACAGGGAAATGGAGGAGCGCATCCTGAGCATCTACAGACCGACAAGCCACCATGTCCAGCCTGTATTAAAGCATTGCAACCCCAAAGGCAAAGCCAACTGAACCCACCCCACATTATGGACATGTTGGCTGCACTAAGGCTCTGGCCCCCTATACAACAGAATGTTGTGCATTTTTTTAGTAGAAAATAACTCTGTGCCTAACAGCAGATGTGTTCAAAATCTGCGACATCACAGTACATTGTTGCGGAAATGTCGAGGCAGTGTTGCCACCTGGATTTTATTTTTCAGCATCTTGTCACTTATCTAGCATTATCTCGCAACAAGTGGTGCTGTTGGTATTGTGAAAGGGTGCTTTACAGGTGCATAAAAAAATTTTGTCCTTAGTGCCCTTTCAATAAAACCCAGACGATTGCAGTTCTTCATTATTGCAAGCTATATGGTAACCACACTCCTTTTTCCTGTCACAGGAAACTCCTGAACTTTTTTTTATAATGTTGCCGGTAGTTTCTGTACTGGATTAATGCCATGCACAGATTTGAGAATGTGCTATGCAAATCACAGTGCACACATTGATGTGCCTGTCTGACCGCGACGCCCCTCTAATCAAACGCGATCGCTGGTGACAATGTATGTATGCCTCTTCTTTGGTCCTTGTTTTGGGTTTTCACTAGTTTTCTCACATCAAAACTTGAACCAACTGGGCCAGTAACTTATGCTTCTAAACAGCAGATTCCTTCATTTTGTTAGACTAGCAGTTCTGTGCTGTGTTGTAGCACAAATGTAAGAGACATGAATTTGGGCCCAATTCATTGATAATTTATGTATACTGATCGCTTCTAATAGATGTGCTCTGCCAAGGTGGAGTAACCGGCACACCGGAAGTTGCATGGTAAATGTGCAACCACTCTGCTGTTCTGTATCTGTGGTGCCCTTGACGCACTACTACTGCACAAAGCCCCCGATAAACATTACATTTGTTGGTACTCTGTACTTCATCAGTATGACTCAAAGTGGTGAAGTTACAGAAAATAGCAATTTTGAGGCCAAACTGAATATAGTGCAGGAAGCAAGTTGAATATATCTTGAATAATTCGCATATACTGAGAAGCTGTTCCTACAATTAATGTGGGTCAGTGTACTTGTAATGCTAGAACTAAAAGCAGAAAAACCGCATCTGGCTTCAAAGAAGTACTGACACAAATTTTTGACATTCTTGTATTGTTTCTGTGAATGGTAGCACTGGCATGGAGACCCCAAAAAGAGTATCGTGGTGCCTTGCTACGCAGTGCATATATTTTTAATATGGCCCCCTTTCGAGGGGGTGGTTTCCTAGTGACTAAAGACGGCCAGATGTGCGTCTAAGTCACGTAGGGACAGCAATTCGCGATAGCGTCGCTGCAACTCTGTCGTCTGTGGTCAATTACACATGGTGCATGCAAACGACGACAATTTCACGGTCGTACATAGACTCTGACAGTGATTTCAGCGATTTTTAAGACTGTGTTCATACATCATCATAGTGTCCATTGTGCTGGGGCTGGTTTGCAATGTTGTGTGACGAAAACTTTAAAACCAAACTAAAATATTTTGTGTGTGTTTCCTGGCTTCCATGTGCAGAGGGCGTTAATAATACATGGCTAGAAAATATATATTTTGCGCTACTGCCAAATCATGTCAGTACTCCTTCAACGCTTGTTGGTGGGAGAGTTGGTTTTGATGCGTACGGAAACGAAAAATAGTAGTACAAGATGATGGGGATGAAGGTTGAGAGTTGTTGCACGTGTGTGACAACTGATTTTATTTTCAGAAGTGCACAAAATATATAGTTCACACACAAAAATAAGACTACCATAATATTCCCTTGTACTCTGCTCGTTACAACTGGCAGTTGATAAAGCCTTGCATGCCAAGAAAACCATTTTCAGTCAGTGGCAGAAATGATGTGCTTACATGTTTATCTGTGCTAGCAGCTTCAAAGTGGAGCTGCCAACAGTCTCGATTTGAAGCAGTTTGATTCAAAGGGCTTTTTGTTTCAGTGTGCGTTTGGAGGAAATAAGCAAACTATTCATCTGAACACAACTGCTCAGATGATGCACAGCCTGTTATGTCACACCATATAGCCTGCTGCAGTATGTTCAATCTTGTGTTTTACACTGACAGTATGCTAGCGGCAACGAAATTTGTTACACTTTTGCACTTGTTCTGTGTTTATTGTGGTGCAGTTAACGCCTTGAAATATTTGCGAAAATGCTTTGAGAAATATTCAGGTTTATGAATAACTGGTATACGATTGGAAGTTTGAATTGAGTAGGACACCATTCAGTTAAGAGATTTTTGGATGTAGAAAGTGGGGCCAAGAAGCTTTCGAGGTCCTTATGGGAGAGTCGCTGCAGTAGACAGTCTGCTGGTGATGCTTACCTTGTGGCCCCACCGGTGGTTCAGTGCTTGGCAAAGCATTATGTGGTAGAACAACAAACAAGCACAAGAAGTGGTGAGCAGCACAGCTATTCTTTTATTAGCATCACAGTTTCAGCTGAGAACAACATGCACGCCTTCGGTTTACAGATTTTTCTTCTTCCAAAAGGGGAGTCAACAAAATGCAGTCGAGATTCCTGCAGCATGAAATGGTGTAACAAGGAAAAAAAAAAAAGAAGAGATTCCTAACTAGCTGAAATAAGATCATCTCTTGAGCAACACGCTGGAAGCCCCAGCACTACTGGCTGCCAGTTGGCAGCCAAGACGGCCACAGAGTAAAGTCAGACTCTCGCGTCCTTTTTGTGTAGTGACTACAGGTACAATGCGCTGCCTTCACCAAAATCGCTGTCAGTCATGCAGTTGGAGAGACTGAGCAAAGGAAAATTGTCTCTCTGCATCAGCTGCGGCAAACAAACATTCTCAATGAAAACCTGTGTCTGGACCTTGATGTTTGCCTGGTATTTGCACATCGCACCAGAAGTGCTCTGATAGGAATGAATCATGTTGTCGCCACTATGACCTCTCGCGGGAAAACAACCACAGGCGATTGACTCTTGACCTTTGTGGTATTCCAAGAGAAGAGCCTTTTGATGGACAGTGCTTTCAGTAGACAGTGATGCACTAAATGCCAAGCAAACAAAACGCCTGTCACTTCAGTGAGGCAGAGAGTCAGATACCGCATCCTACAAAATACAAAAGAAGCCACGGAAATGGATATGTTCCGCCAGAAGTTCTTTCCAAAATGCTACACCAGCTGGCATAACTTCCATTTCAAGCTTTACTTTGTCAACAAAAGATACAAATGCATCACATTTAAGCAATTTGCTCCCTTTCTATGTAGATAGCCTGTCCAGCCATGCCTGGCCATGCATGCACAGGATGGATTCAGGGCCCAGAGAGCAAATATGGCTGTGCACACAGAAACACTGGCAGAACAATGAAGCAATGCCCAGACACGGATGCTAAGGCAAACACAGGCTGCATATCACACCGTGCCACTGATGCCACTAAACGGAGTTCTTGGTTGTGACTGACAGCGCTAAAATTAGCATAAACACTATGTAGCTTTAAGCACGTCTTCACGCACCTCTCTGTTATAAAGGGATGTTTATGGTGACAGAAATATCAGCCGCTCTGCCTTATGAATATATGAATTTCGAAACATCCCTTGACCATCTATGAAAGAAATGAGCATGGTCAATCCTAATCCTGTTTCTCTTATTCCAACAGTGAAAAATATGCTGTATGGACACTACACACGAGTGCAAACATTATATATATTAAAAAAAAGGCAACTAAATGTTGACTGCAGATGGCAGATGGAGTTCTAAAAGGAGCAGCGCTTTCCAGACAGACCATTGTGTGGCCATGGCTCTTTCTAAACTACCCTGGATGTATATACCAACAGACTTGTGCAATTTCCTAAATCAAAACAGTTGTGATTCGAGTTGGTAGCAATACATCATGTGAAACAGCGTATGAGTGGGACAGACGCAGTACGCGCACCACTATTTTGTTTGACAATGAAAACTGGTGCAGCTAGGCACTTACATTTCCTACCGACTGGCGATAAAAAAATTGCGTCCAACAGCCATTGTGGAGACAAGTGCTGATGGCACGGCACACGTCAGCAGTGATGTATGCATGTACTTCGACTGATTGTCTGTGTGTCCACCATTGGAATAGTGGTGGTGGCATGACAGTGGCACCCAACTACACTAAGTAGGACTACGCATTCTCTCCACATGTCTGATCCTGGAGAGCACTGCGTCAGGTTGGTCCGACACAGCTTTAAGCTACGCTAGTATTATATTGCATGTCCTGCCACATGAGGCAAAATAAGTTTGGCTGAATGGAGGGAGAGACATGTGTGGCCACCACTGCAGGGCAAGTCAGACGGGCTTGTAGTGGCCACGAGGCGTGTACCACACTTGACCAGAGAGCAGGCGTCGTGTGATCTCGTGCCTCAGAAGACCCAACTCTTTGGAGAGCTTCTTCAGCAGGCTGTTGTTCTCGACGGCACGGCGTGACAGATATGGCATGACCTCATCGATGGGGCCGTATGGCACGTACTTGTACACCGAGTAACCAGCTTGGCCTGCGAGAGAAGGTGCATTGCCCATGTGCCACAAGACTTCCCAGCAGTACGACAGACCCAACTTCCTCGGTGAAACCAATTTTGGTATGCTCAGAGTAGCTCATAGAGTCTGCACTGTTTAAACATCGTTAGGCATGGTAGCGCATCTCGTAGGTTGTAAAACTTTTTAACTGTGCTAGCACACATGGACAAAGAGGAGGCAAACAAAATGTCCGTACGTTCTAGCACAGTTAGAAAGTTTTACATAGTATGCCAACCAATTAACCCGCCTTCGTGCTCTACTTCAGTACATCTCATAGGTTGTGTAAATGAAGGACGAAAACAAAAACATATTGATTGATAGGCTGTAATGTGGGTCATGAAATTTGCAGCTTTGGAAATTTGCAGTGAGCAGTTATTGACTGATGTAACCCTCTTATCCACCAATCCGAGTCAACGCACACATGCTTCAAGGCAACGAAGGCACATATTTGGCATGACATCTGTGTAAAACATGACTTTGCAGAATACAAATGAAAGATGTAAAAGAGCCATCTATGCTGCCAGTTTTCCATAAGGTTTTCATAAGGAAAACTGGTAGCACAGATGCAATGTATTTAAACATTCATCTAAAAAAAAAAAAGACATCTCAGCAGCACTGACACAGATCCTTAGAAATTTTCGTATTGTTGCTCTAAATAAAAGTGCAGGTGCTGAGAACTCAAAGAAATTCGAACACGCCTGAATATCTGCTGCTCTCTTAGAAGCTCACTTTCGGTTTCAGTATTGAGGAGGCGATTTCATACTGATGTGACAACACAGTTGGACGTACAGAAAAATCTCATTATAACGACCAACCACATTAACAAACTTATAAAAAATCCCGCACCAACTTCACATAGTTTCCATGTAAAAATGTTTCACCTACAACATACTTCATAATACTGGACTTTTCAAAATAATGATCATTATAATTTAGTCCTGATATTAACACTGCACTAATACGCACTCGTATTCTGACCGGAGCAGCAGGCAGACAACACTCATTGTGGATACCACGGACACCTTGCAAATTATTCCGCGCTAAAGCCAAGGAGCTTCGAGTGATAAAAAGACTTTGTTGTTTCTTTTTGGTGAGGCTAGGGCGGCGAGCATAGTAGGCTTCTTTCCCTCCTCCACGGTGGTGAGGTGATGATGCTTTGGCTCTTGTGCGGCAGGGAGCACGGTTGGCATAGCTCGAGAGGAGAAATATGAAACCACCATAAAAAAAAAAATGCTGATGGGAAGCTTTTCTCACTTTTGCGCTTTTTCTTTTCTCTGGCAGAGGTACCAACGTGTACAATGCCTCAGTTGTTTTCTCACTTTTTTTCAACGTTGTGCATGTGCTTTGTGTCGCCTTTTGTGTTGTTCTTTCGGTATGGTCATAACGATTCCGAAGCAACCACGTGACATGCTGGCATGTGTTTTGGCATGAGCCTTTTCTTTTTCTACAGCAAGAAAGCAGAAACATTTGTTTTACAGAGTGACCAAGAAAGCAGACATTCTTTAGGAACTAGACAACGTGATTGTCAAGGATCAAATGAAAGTCATTATGTGTACCTATGTCTGATTGGCTTTTGCTACATATGGCAATTCCACAATGACTGCTGTTGTTGTTGGACAACTTAGTGATCACAAACAGCAACAAATGCATTGGCATGCAGCTGGCAAAGTGCAACCGTTATCTGGTTCTGTGGGCACCGCCATTTTGATTTCACTTTTAACAGTCCTTGGTCAGGCTGCAGGAATCACCCCATCGCAGCCTCGAGGTCGTCAACGATGTCCGCATTTCAGCTCACGATTGGCGATAGTTCAGGCTCTTATGTTGTGAAGTCGGCTCATTTGCAATTAGCAAAAGTAAATCCAGTGTGATGGAAGCAGTTGCTGATTACGTCTACTCACACTGTTTTCAAGCCATTGGCAGGTATGGTCAGCACCATGTACTTGCCTTGCTTTCATTGGCAGGCTCGTTGGCACAGACTGCAAGGCCATCCTTCGTACCACTACACGTGACCTGTTGCTTAACATCATGAGAAAGAAGTCTCGAAACACAAAATAAATAAACAAGCACTGAAGACTGAACGTGAAAGCGCTATCAAGCAATTGCGGACCTGACATGACCAGCCATACTCATAACCGCAAACCACGCGCGGGGTACTGGAACAGGATGTGGTGATCGCAATGACGGGGTGACTTGCCCCCAAAATTGGCATGTCGCACTGGACGTATGCCTCGGAGATCACAGCTTTGTATGTAATCTCTGAGGCCATACTTTCTCTCATCGGGGTGCCAGAGGATATAATGGCAGCTCTCAACAGCTGCAAACGGAGTCTGAATTATCGAATTTAGAGCTAGAAACCGTCCAACATGACGGTCATCTTAACACATTGAGTCTATGGGGACACTGGCGGTACCGTACAGCTGTCCGAATAATCGGTTGGTGACTGTAGACAGCCATCTGTGCTATCACC
The DNA here is from genome assembly GCA_013339685.2 of Hyalomma asiaticum. NCBI lineage: Eukaryota > Metazoa > Arthropoda > Arachnida > Ixodida > Ixodidae > Hyalomma > Hyalomma asiaticum. Next base: position 11,638 of record JABSTT010004573.1, read on the forward strand.
AGCATCACTGTGCTTACAATGGAAGTTTCACTACGGAATGCCAGAAGTGCATGACATTCGGCCTTCATATAAAAGCATTGCCGCACGTTTTGAATGGTCTCGTGAAATGTCTTGAAACACTGCCTTAGGCCTTGCGAATACCGCTGAACTTGTCACTGCAATCTTCACCATGCCTTGACGGCGTCGCGCAAGCGGAAGGTGCTTTCCCTTGAGGAAAGGCTGGACGTACTTCATGCAGTCGACAAGCAGCCAGTGCGGAAAAGAGTTGACATTGCCAAAGATCTTGAACTGACACCATCAACGCTTAACAGCATCGTCTCGAAGCCTGCCGAGATAGAAGGGAATGCCACGGTCTTCGGGCCGAAAGCTAAGCAGGCTCGTGGCGCCAAGTACGGGAACCTCGACGAGACTCTTCTCATCTAGTTTAAGCAAGGTCACGCTGCCAGTATTAACTTCAATAGCAGCATTTTACGTGAGAAGGCGATGGAGATGGCCGACAGGCTGGGCATCACCGACTCTGCAGCGTGAAATAGCTGGATCGACTGTTTCTGGAAGAGGCACAGCATCGCTTATAAGACGGTAAGCGGAGAAGCGGCAAACGTGGATGTGGAAACAGTCGACTATAGAAGTCCACACTGTCTGCTATAATTGAAGGGTACGAGCCTTGTTACATTTACAACACCAATGAAATGGGCCTATTCTTTCAGGTGCAGTCATCGAAGTCGTTAAGCCAGAAGGGTGAAGCGTGCCATGGAGGCAAATGCAGCACAGACCGATTGACGGTGCTCCTTTGCTGTAACATGGATGGCTCGGACAAACTGAAGCTGTGGGTGATTGGCAAATATTGGAACCCACAGTGCTTGAAGAACACTCGCCTAGTGCCATGTCACTACAGAAGCAACCGTCGTGCATGGATGACCTGTACTTTGTTTGAAGAGTTTCTTAGATACTTTGGCAACAAGATGGGTTCCCAGTGCAGGAGCGTTCTCCTTTTTCTGGACCACCCGAGAGATTTGCCCTTTCTTCAGAGCGTCAAGTTTGTGTTTTTTCTTCCGAATACACTACCAAGCCACTAGCAGCTTTTAGATACCGGCATCATAAAAAGCCTGAAGCATTCACACAGGAAGAGCATCGTGAAGCGCCATCTCGCACGTATTGATCGCGGACAGCAGCCTACGACCATTTCTGTACTCGACACCATGCACTATGTTGCTTCAGCGTGGACTGCAGTGAACACATCAGCTGCACAGCACTGCTTCACGAGGTGTGGCTTCCGTATGGACGGCAAAGTGGAGACTACAATCGAAGCTGAAAAACCAGAAGTAGCCTTTTGTGAACAAGAGCTAACTGAGGCTATGAATGCGCTGTGTGCCAAGGTAGTGACATACGACGACTGTGTCGCCATGGATGCTGCCCTCGTGACGTTGGAGTGCCAGAGCATCGCTGAGATCGTTGTGAACTCGGTCACAAGTAAAGCCGGTGAGTGTGATGATGATGACGAGCACATGCCACAAGATTCTGGGGAGCTGGCAGCAGAGTTGCCCCATCCAAGCTTTGGAGTCGCCGCCACAGCCTTGGACTTCCTTCGCAGGTATGTCGCACCTCAAAGTGATGCTGACAGCAGTGCTGCCTTTCAGACTACTGAAGAATGCGTAGTGCTTTCCAGCGAGCAAAAGAAACAGCAGTCTACCATACTCAATTTTTTAAAGTCTTAGGCTCACTTTGCTGAAATAAATTGTTTGAAGTCAAAGCGGCCCTGTTTTCATTCATTTTCGGAGCTTTCCTCATTCTTGCATTTTCCCAGCTGTTAAATCTTTTTCCCGGTTCACTGAAAAACAGTATGAACGGGGTTCCACTGTATTATGAAATGGTAGTCTCAATCCAAGCGAAATAGTAAATAAAATGTAGTAGAGCAAATGTTACACACATGACTTTGATGACCAAATGATGAACGGAGCTTTCCATTTGCATGTTGCAGTATAAGGGCACATTTCTACTTGCAAAGGATGTTTGGCATGCCTTGAACAAGAACATATCACCTCACAAACTGACAGGTGTAAAGGATCACTGTCAATCTAAACAGTACAAAATCAATGCGATATCATGCTGTCTACATTGTGAAAATGCACCAGGCATCTGAATATGTTGACTTGCACAGAGTTAATTCTTAACAAAGCCAATAGTACTGCAGCAATGTGAATGCATTTGCCTGCATGCAAGACATCTTTAGTGTCATTCTATTCCAGCTAATGAGGCCTGCCACGTAGTGGTTACTTCACTACCAGAGGTCTGAGGATCAAAATGCCACCATTGGAGCATTGGAGCTGTTAGGGCACATGGACTGAAAATAGTAATGCAAGGGTTTGCTCCAATGGTGGGTCACAGTGACGAGCAAGTAGAACAATTCTATAAAGATATTGAATCAGCAATGCAAAAAGAATGAAATAGTTGTGGGTGATTTTAATGCCAAAATGGGAACAAAACAAAGTGGAGAACAATCGACTAGCAATTACAGTATTGGCAACAGGATATTCTAGTGCAATTTGCAGTAAGAAACCAACTCTAAATAACGAACATGTTCTTTAAGTAGCATAAGAATAGAAAGTGGAAACAGAAAAGCAGATTTTGCAATGTGTGGACACCCGGGCATAATACAAGACACCGGAAGTAGTGGCTAAAATAAAATGCGGTGATCAAAAGTTAGTAAATGTGAATATCATGCTCAACCTGAGAAAGACGAACTAAATTATAGTAGACTTCCTTTAAGACAAACTCGAAGGGACCATGAGAATTTGTTAGCATTATAAGAAGTTCGCCTTAAGAATTGACCACTTGACCAGGTGGATCGAACACCTTACTTCAAAAGGTCAATCAGGTAGACTTGCAAGTGGGGAAAAATTACAAACGGAACCATTTATTGGCCCAACTTTAAAGCTGTTTTAAAGCCCTGCTTCTTGGTTTAAGCTATCCATCATGGAGCGTTGTCACTGCTGTGCAAATCGCCAAGCAGCCATAAATAACATTTCACCTAATGATCTTAAAAATCCTCCAGCGCCTCCACGCTGCTGGAAAACGTTCATTAGAACTTAAGCAGGCATATGCTACCTCGACATTCTCAAAAGGCACCAAGCACTTCTTCATTCAGCATGTCAAATATGCTGTCAGTTAGTGTTGGGCATTGTGGCACATCTTCGAGGATACTCGTGTAAGCATTTGCATCCACAAGGATACCTTTACTGCCCAGCCTAGAAACTAGGCCTGTCTTTCTTCAGGGCAGTTTTCCTGCACTTGCCCAGGAGGTGCTGGGCAAGGGGCTCCGTGGGATGGGGCCACGCATGGACACCCACAGGCAGACATCTGTGTGTTGGGGTCAGGAAAGCACCCCTCCTCCCCCCCCCCCCCCCCCCCCCCCGAGAAAATTCATCTGCCATCTGCTAAGACAACCAAGTACCCCAGGTGCCCGAACTGGTTTTATTGTTGTTGTGGTCTGACATGTAAAGCAGCACTCCCTTTTTCATATCCCCCACCACATTTTTATGCCCCTTTGTGGCACCCCCTACTCCTCCTATTCGGTTTTCTTTTGCTCTGCTGTACTGGTTCAGAGGTGGTGGCTTCATACCTCCTTGGGCAACCAGAGGCATTGTATAGGCCTTATTTGGTTCTTTTGCCCTGAAGGTGTTGAACAGCTGGGGAGACAACAACAGAACCCAAGATCACAGGGTGCCCCTGGTACTTCAGGGAGACCAATAATAAAACTCTAGAACAGAGTTTTACTGTTGGGTATCTAAGTGGCTTTGCCTACATAGCCCCCTTGGGTGATTCAGTTTAAAACAACACCTTCAGTTTCGAGAAAAAGCTGGTGAAGCTATTTCCGCCCTATTTGACAGTCACAAAAGCATGTCACTTGGAAAAATAAAGGCTCAGACTAAAACCTTGCAACAGTCTCAAATTAGACAACTTAGTGAAGCGTATCGAAAAGGGTAAATGTGATTCTATAGAAGTGTTTTTCTCAGCCAAAATATACAAAGTTGATATGCCTTTTAGGGCTATTATCTCTGAGCACAACAGTTGGAACCAGTCACATTGTTTTTACAAGCCAAGCTTGATGTTTTACCTCGTTGTGACCCTCTCTTCGTTAGGTAATCGGAAGGTGAAGTTGATTTTATGAGATTGAACCATGACAGCTGTCTACAGTTCTTTCTATTGATGTTAAAGATTTGTTTTATTCTTTTCCTCATCAGAATCGTTACTCTGTACTGAAAATGCTATTGATGAGTACGGTGTCATTAACTTCCAGAACAAGACCAGACTCTCATGTGGTCACTTCTTGGAACTTTTAAAGTGCTACTTCAACTTTTATTTTATGGGAAGACACCCTGTAGCTACAAAAAAGGGGTATATATATCGGGTCTAGTATTGCTCCCCACCTTAATGACTTGTTTTTAGGTCATCTTGGTAAGAAGTTGTCTGAAGTATTACTTGGGACAAATGTGGCAAAAGCTTTTAGATTTGTTGATGATTTCATGTTTTTTGTTGATTGTCGTGTCAGTGTGAAGCTGAAGTTCACACCTTGTTACCAAAGATTCAAGATAGTTTGAAACCTCTTGACATCACACATGAGCTACATCAGGATGGAACCTAGCGTTTTTTGTATCTACATTTATCAATAGGGCAAAATCATGCCTGCTGGCTTTACGGGCCATGTGCAAATAAGGCACTGCTCCCTTACCACTCGGTTCATTCAAAATTGGTAAAGAGAGCGATAGCTAGCCCGTGTTTCAAGAATGCCTTAAAGAAGTCGTGCCACCATTCAGTTGCTGTAGGCCTTGATCAGCAAAGAATGAGACTGACTGATGCCCCCAGGCAGTCTCTGCAGCTGAGCGTACCTCGAGAGACTTGAAAAAGGTTGGTGAATACCGTTTGAGCAGGGGAATAGCATAAGTGTGTTACCTTACAACATACATGAGGTCTCCCACAATTTGAAAAAAAGTTGCTCAGCAAGCACAAACAAGCCAAAAAGGCTGTGCTAGGTCACAGCTCCAAACGTGCACAGCAATTGTGGCTGCTGAAAGAACCACACAAAAAATTGGAGGTTTGTGAAATGTGCTGAATGTGTTGTGTAATTCCTACCGTTGTCATCTAGGTTACAGCTACGTTGGCCAAACTGGCTGTTGCCTTAATGAGCACTTAAGTGAACACAGTTACAATGTCAAGAACCTGGCTGGTGGTTTTTTAGCAATGCATTGTAAGGAATGTGGTTTTGTTCCGTTGTTTCACACATGCAGAATAGTCCGCCAGAACAGCTCAGATCAGCTAACAAGGAAGGTAGAAGAGATTGAAAAGATGGCCAAAATGTGTGTTAGCAGGCCATCAATTGCCTTGACAAAAGGAGAATTTATCTAGGTGTGAGTACGATTTTGAATCGTGTCAAGTTTGGTGATCTCAGACTTGTGTGCACCGGGTGTAGTAGGTTAGGTGTGTGTATAAGTACCGTGGGTTTCGCAGCAATAAAGTTTATTGGAACTAGCGCCTGTGTGTGTGTATTTTTTGTGCCTCTCTCGTCCGTGTCCTCTGTGCGCTATTACTTTCCTTCAAGATGCTATACCAATTTGTCCAAACTGCCACTTTGCGGGCAACAAAAGAATACAGGTGCAGAGCTCTTGGGGCTGCCTACAATAAGCTAGGGGCAGTTGTCTACAATAGAGGGAAAGTTTGCATTAACAGAAAGGTACCTTAGAGGAGGTTTGTCTTAAAAGGATTTCTTTTAGCATTGGGTCTAGGGAAAACCAAACAAAGGTACCTATGTTGTTCGGTATTCCATGAGTTCGTTTTAATGGGAGTTCACTGTATTCTCTCATTTTCTTGTTCTGTTGTCACCATAGGGAAAATGCTTTTTCAGCGGGGGGCAGTGACACAACACGCACACTTGTTTTGTTTTGTTTACAGGGAGCGCTGTTATCACTTTCTTGTGATGCGCCACAGAGGCTGCGCTCGTCTTGCACGCTGCTTCAAGAAGGGCATTGACCGTTCTATTAAATCTGCATGCTCGACGCACACCATTTGAGTGCCCTCTAGAATATCAGTGACAATACCAGAATACGCTGTGATCAACGTATAAAAGCTGACACATTTCACCGCTTGTCAGTTTTTTTTTCACCGTCGACCGATGGCTGTTCACACTGCTATTGTCTTGCAATGTGATTTGCTTTGCTTTGCTGGGCACAGGTTTGGGCAATAAACAGTTCAAGTGACAATGTCTTGAGTTCTGCTGTGTCCTTCATCGTCACGACCATGTGACAAAAGGGAAGTGGTCAAGGGCTCGTTTATATGTTAGAAACAACGTAATGAACCAACAAATAATGCAGCCTAGGAAAGCACAGGGAAGTTAATGAAATTTCTAAATTGTAGTATTGTAATTGTGGAGTAATTAGAAAATAAACAAAGTGTTGTTTGTGGTTCATTAAGTTGTTCCTGTATATATATATATATATATATATTTTTGTTGCCAATTTTTGTTGCCAATTCCGAGGGTCTACTACTCATCTCTGCCTTCACGCCTCCGGCCTATTCACCACCATGACTGCTATATATATATATATATATATATATATATTCAGCTGACAACACTTATTGCTAAGCCCATCTTTGCAATCTCATGTGATCGGAAGACCAGAGTCCATGTTGGCAACTTGGACATCCCTAACAAAAAGTCCAAGGCATCGTCGTGTGACAGCTATTTGGTATGTTAAAAGTAAAGAAGCCTTTGGACATCGTTAGTATGACTTTGCTTTAGTGGCACACTTTCTATGCGGTGGTAAACCTCCATGTCTTTGTCCCACCTTGGAGGCATCTTGTGGAACATGATCCCGATGCGAGCTGGCTTCTGACAAATAAATCTTCGCGTGTTACCTGAAGGCACCAAGTCTGCCACATTGACAACCATGCTATGAAATAACATAAGGGGAAGGCAGTGACACTATTTCTTGGTTAATCTGACAATCGGCATGCTCTTGAATTTGCTTGGTAGTAAATGGGACATCCATTTGTCCGACGGCTTAAAGAAACATCATTCATGTAAGTGTGTGACACCTTGCGAGTGGCTGCACCTTTGCTGAGAAACTGCTGCTTTTTTTTTTTGGCAAAAGAGTTGCGCCTGCAGAACTTGACTTCCGTTCTGTTCTATAGCTTCAACTACACCTCAGAAACTGAACTGGCACTTTAAATGTAAAAGTACTATTGTAACGCATTGATTCTCAGGCAGAGGTTGTTCATAATTGTTAGTTACACCAGCCACAAAGACTCTATTTGTAATGAAAACTGCACAAAAGGTAGTGCAAGCACGTGGCTACATGACACCTGTCTGGTGATGGTTGCATGTAGCCACGTCGTTTGTTTATCGCTGCCTTCTGTTGTTTATGTGCCACTGTATGTATTTCCATTCATTTGTGATTAAACTTGGCAGTGAGTAAGTGCTTTCCTGTTCTCTTTTCACGCTGTCCCACATGTTTTTGGGCCATTGTCATTATGAATTCACACCAACATTCTCAATTTTCCACTTTAATGCACAAACCCCTCTACTGAATTACAGACCTAATTTCAGTTTCTTTTTTTTTTACCAGAAATGCTGCTGCTGCCAAAATCAACGTAGCGAAGTTGATTGCGTCGTTTTCTTATGTGACCTTTCAGCATGATGTTCGGTGTTGTTTGGTGACTTAATTTTGCATAGCATTCGCAATGCCTCCTATGTGTGGTGCTTTGCACGCACTGGGAGCCCTCATTCACTCTATCATCACCACATTCTGTTGGGGCACCACGACGACATTCTTAAATTATCGGCGAGGAAATTGGTATGCTCCAACACTTGCTCTATGCACTAGAGAGCTTTTGAGATAATGCATATAATTACGGTTGTTGTTCAAATAAATGGCAAACCCCTGAAATGTTTGTGAAATGGCATTGCAATCGGGCGAATGCCTTAGGGTGACGATAAATAGCCCGCGTGATCACTATATGTTTGCTTTAAATATAAATCTACCTTGAAATGTATGATGTATGTGTAGTTTTGCAAACTATTGTAGTGTGTCACAGAAATTTTCTGAAGAAACCTATACTTCAAAAAGAGAGTAAAAAAATAAATTTGAAACATTTCCTCAACCTCCCTTTTTATAAGGCAGGAAAGGCTCGCGACCCCAATAAGTCACTGCTTCTGTGGACACACAACCTACGCCACTAAAATAAGGGGGTCTACGTACTGCTGTACATCTGCGGACAAAAACATTCGGTCTCAGTTAAACACTGTCGGTCAGCCAACCTGAACTATTAGCCAGCCCTGCCCGGATTTGTGAAAGTATAGCTGAGACACACTGAGCATGGCCGCACTCCATCAATTCTATAAGGGACCCTAAGCAAAATTCACCACCCATGCACAGATTAACTGTGCTAATCACGATAGTTGGTCTTCTTAAATTATTTATGGCTTTGTGATTGAGGGCACACATGGATTTATCACACTGTTTAAATCAAATGCCACACATGGGGCTTTGCACAGTCACCATCATGTAGCTGAGGGCCAAGCTCAAGATGAGGAGTGCGTGTGCACCAGAAAAGTGACAGGCGTGCACGAGACTGCCATCGCAAGAGCAGGAACGTACGCTCCTTTCCGTGCACTCCACTGACGCTGCCACTGGATTGTTAGACGGCTGTCGAACTGTCAACAGAAAAACATTTCTGTTGTAGTACTTTGTAAACCAAACTTGAAAATTTGTACACAACACCATCAGTGGATTCAAATGGAATGAGGACAGCGTATTTATAACCTTCGTTTTGCCTACCCCAGTGAAAATCGGCAATAATCTTGCCGCCAGTTGTCGGCATAAGCCAGTATGCTGGTGCATGCGAGTAAACAGGGTCCTTGAATGTAATCAAGTACAGCTGTACAACGTACCCGTTAAGAATATGGGCGAAACAATCTGACGTATGCTTGCACAAAACCAATATGACAAATGGACATCACTAGATGTTCACGAGAAAAGTTGGAAAGGGGCTTATCGTCGCCACTGCCAGGGGTGGGGGTGCTTGGCCCTCCCAGGAAAGTTCAGGTGAGGATTAGGCCCTCGAGCCCCTCTGCAGTTGGTACCTATGGTTGCATGACCTTTTGAAAGCTCTAGGGTTCTGAGTAGAAACACATGCAATAAATGAAGCAAGCCGACAAGGTGTCACAGTTAAGTAGAGCGCGTAACAATTTTGGGTCATGCGCGCTGCCGCTGAGGTGACGTTAAGATATTGGGCATGACCTCAAGTCCTGTGCATCACATCAGAGTTCCTTGTAGGGTCTGTAGTAGCGCTGCAGGAGCTTTTTTACTCAGTCCACATTGTCGTATCGGCATCCAGACCCAGACAGCCACCGGATGGTATTCCGTGTGGTGTTGTCAAATATTGTAGTGACGGCTGTCAACTTTCTGCTGCTTCCTGATACACAGGCGTGCGAGCTGTCGAGATTCTTCGGTGCATTGCGAGTAGCTAGTAATGTCGACACCTTCGTCAGCGACGACTGGTAGAAGGTCATCGAGCGTTGTTGCTTGGCTCCCTCTGTAGACAAGCTTGTACGGTGTCACCCGTGTCGTTTCTTGCACAGCCGTGTTGTACGCGAAGGTCACATACGAAAGTATGGCGTCCCAAATGTGGCGTTTTGTGTTCGAGATTGACATACATGGCCAGCATATCAGTGATGGTCTTATTTAGATGCTCAGTGAGGCCATTTGTCTGTGGGTGGTAGGCGGTTCAGCGAGGGCTTGTCTGGATGTACCTCAAGATTGCCCGAGTTATGTCAGCCGTAAAGGCCATACCTGTGTCGGTGATCAGGACCTCTTGGGTGCCGCAATGCAGGACGATGTTTTCAACAAAGAACTTGGCTACCTCGGTGGCTAGCAAGTCAGGTAGCCAGTTGCTACGACGATCCATTTATTGTCATTAGTCGACATTGGGAACAGCCTAG
>JABSTT010004574.1:0-21638 GCA_013339685.2 Hyalomma asiaticum
TTTACCTGGACAAGACTCCTCGCGTCTGGTTTGAGACCCACGAGCAAGATATTACCAGCTGGGATACATTTAAAGAACAGCTCCGCGACCTTTTCGGGAACCCGTCTGGGCGGCAGCTCGCTGCTAAGAAACAACTGGCGGTACGTACCCAGACGTCAACGGAGCCATACTTGTCCTATATCCAGGACGTACTGGCCTTGTGCCAAAAAGCCGATGACAGAATGCCCGAGACTTAAAAAGTCTCTCACATACTGAAGGGCACTTAAAGGTGAACATTTGACAGAGATCTGTCTGGTTGGGCATTAAAACGGCAAGTTGGGCCAGTTGGTTGGGATTCATTTTTTCACTTGGTTACAGCGCAACATAGACGAGGACAATAGAAGGAAATGAACAACACGGCGCTGACTCGCAACTGTATTTTTATTGGAAGAAGGTCACAGATATATATGTACTGACAGCATTACATCGAGACATGCGCAGAGCAAGAGATGCACCAAGGAAGCGTTGTCACACTTTCGCGATAATCAGGAGTGCAATAGTCATGCTACTGGTTCCAATTGGCCCCGCTGCTACTCACCTAGCCTATGTGAGGCCAGTAGCAGCGGCGTGAAACTTTTGCCCCTGTTAAACATGCGTAACAGAGATTGTGAACTATACTCAGCTGGAACCACACATAAGATCGCTCGTTGCCATCGCATGTGACCGAGCAGGTAACTGCTGGCCGCGAAATCTGTAGATCAAGTCGATCATACAGCAGAAGCTCGGTGCTGAAACGTGACATTTATTAGAAATATTGCAGATTGTGCTCTGGCTGGGAATCTTCTTGAATGCTTTCTTGGAGACGCGGCAAACGCTTGGATGTTTCGTGGGCCATGAACGTATTTTATCACCTGAAAGCAATTGTATTTCCACGCTGTTAGCAAAGTTAAAAGAAAATTACTGCTATTGTGAAGAAGTGCGCTGTGCACAGCCCCGCACCAGTGGGGCTTGGGCTGGAGGTTGTTACGATCTTGGCCATGAGGCCTACGCTGTGTCGTCTTAAGTTGGCGCCATACGCTGCGTCCACGACTAAGTCGGGTCGGACTTCTTTATTATAATTGGTGGAATCGTAACAACATCCGACGGATGTTGTTTCGACACACCCGGTTGCCGACGGAAGCAACCGGGTGTGTCTTTTCATGAAGTGCCAGCAGAGATCTTCTTGCGTGAGAAGTGGCTGCACGCACTATCAGGCGTCTTTCCCAGTGCAACAATCAAGGAACACTGCGTCGTATGCAGTCTCCACTTTCATGCGAGTGACTTCAAAAGAGACTTCACCAGGCGCTTACTCAAGCCCGGTGTAGTGCCAAGTGTGTGTTCGGCGAACCAACGCCGGGCCCCGCGCGAAACATCGTGAGTGCCAGTGTGTCCAGGAGCACGACAGGGCCAACAGTACACGGCGAACTGTTTCCGTGGCTTGCTGAACCGGACAGCACGACACGAACAGATGTATCCGCAAGCACGTCAGTGGCAATCGGCGAACTGGTGTCGTCATTCCCACAACCAGCTCAAAGCATTACTCAAGGCTCACCTCAAAAGCGCAAGCGTACCTCCTCATGCGCTGCGTTAACTACATCATTCGAGTAAAAAGTAGAACATTTTGCTGCAGAGAGCGGGTAGGTTTCAACGCGTTTCAAGGCGGCGTCGTCTGCTATCAAACTACCGCCGCGCGCTCTTGACGGCGGTCCGTACAGCGCGCAGGCCGGCTGTTCCCAGCTACGCGATTGGCTACGCCTTTGATGTCAGGTGACCAGGCGGTCCGGAGGCTAGCGCTCTCGCACGGCGCCTGGTCGAAACACGCGGCAGGGAGCTCCCTATGGTTTCCCATAGGGAGCTCCCTGCCGAGCGACATTCCAGGCATTGATTTCTAGGAGGCGTTGGCTGAACCTGTGCAGTATGCTTTTACAAGAGCTTAGTCGCATGAAATGTTGTACCTCACAATCAGATTGTGGATGTGGTGCAGGTCGACGCCGCTGCTGCAACCTACTGCTGGGGCTACAGCCGTTTTGTACCATTCACTCTGTGCCTTTGCCTGTTTGCCCTTTTCAGAAATGTCGCTACCGCACGTTATGACCGAAATTGTGTGACCAGTTAGTGCACTACCAAGTGCTGTGCAACCTGACGCAAGCAACGTATTGACACATGTTTTTGACATCACTGCACGCAGAAAGGGATCGCAATGCCATTTTGCGCTTGCGACATAGCAGTCGCTGTGCCCTGAAGTTCGTGATACACCAGTGTGACGATGCATGTCGTGGTTGTGGTGAGGTTATGTCACTGGCTAGCTTGTGGTTGTAGTCTGTCTATTGGTGAAAGAAAGACGCAGTAAAGCATTTAATGCATAAGTGCAAGGACGCAAACATAAAAGTGACTATTAAAACCTAATTGTAGATAGGAGAGTGCTTCTGACCAGCACACCCTGTGAGCCACAGCATGTGGTGTCATGTTCTGTGCAGGTGCGCTCATTCGTTTGGCTTTGCAGTGAGCCCTTGTTCGTACAGTGTAGCTGTCGAGCAGTGTTGTCCGAGTTAATAAACATGCGTTTGTTGATGGTCTGTCTGTGGTGCCTTTTGTGTGCCTTATCGCAAGAGGGATGAACCCGGTTTTAGCAACCCTTGTGCATCACCATTTAAGGATCGCATACTTTCTTGACAGCGCTCTTCGAGTAAGTCTCAGGGAAATTAGCATCTACAACTTATCGATTGGTTCTGTTAAAGTTTGCGGGCTTTATGGTGACCATTCAACCTTGCACCAAAAGTGCTTGGTACTGCGCCATATCGTCTTTTTGCCTGCACCATGAGCTGCACCGAAGGGTACATGAAATGGGTGTTCCACCACTGCCATGCATTAAATACTAAATTTACAAATGCAGTGAACGAGATAGTGTGCCATACTAGCCGCTGTTATGAAATGGGGGGCCTAGCGGAAGACACGGGGTCCGCTGGTATCTAACCGCTGCCACCACTGTTGCGAAGGACGGATACGGGGACGTTGGTAGCCCCACCGCTTCGAAGAGACGCGGGAGTGAGGTTCCAGCATGGACGACAGGTCGAAGAGGACTGAGAAAAGACTTTATACAGCAATGTACATAATCCACGGCCGTGTCTCCGTGAAGAGCCCTTGACACGGCCGGGTCCCCGTGAGCAGCCGCCGGTGCACCCCGATGCACCCGCTTTTCTACCCTCGTTGGGTTGCTTCCTCCTCGCTCTTTCCCACGAAGTGGCTGGAGTGCGGTGCCGGTCCGTGCCTGCAGTCATGCTGGGGGGGGGGGGGGGGGGGGGTCCTCCCAATGTCCCTTGTTCATTGTTCTCGTCGACCGGCGACCGGCGAGGTTGCTCTCGAACGACGTCAACTGATGACGCACGAACGCCTTCTGGGAATGCACGCTGTGGGGTCGGTCTCTGGTGGAACTGCACGTGCTGGCAGGGGAAGTTGAGGCACAACACCACCCTGCCCAACACCGAATTTGTTGTGCTTCGCGTCCTTTGAGAACATGTGAAACCTGAGGCACTCTCGCTTCAGGCTGCTGTAGAATGCCGTACACAGCAAATGAACGCTAGCACCTTGACTCATCCACATAGCACCATTAAAGCGTGTTGACGCAGTTTGCCAATACACCAGGTAGGCAGCTGAACGTGCAGTACGGCATGTACTGCACCAGCGGTGGCATTGTGAATCTTGTGGTGAGATCTGTGTATTGCTTTCTTGTGACTCCTGCGACATTCCCTGATCTAAATCGTTTTTTGCGATTTGTTCTTCGGTTCAAGCATCCATCTTCCCCTGAGCTTCTCTTCTAGTTTGGATTTCTTGGCATTGTCGCACCTGAGTGATACATGATTTCAAACAGTCCAAGAAATGCAAATCTTATGCAGAAGAGAGCAGGTACGCTTATACCTTTTTTATGCGAGTTTTGTATGTGTGTGCTTTCATGTTTTTTGTTGCTTTTTTTGTGGACATTGTAAGTAGAATTTCATTGTCTGAAAAAACTGGACATCACATTCAGCCACCAACCATTTTAACATTGTACAGCCACTAAACCAAACACTGTCTTACCTTGGCCAGTGCTAGTTAACAAGAAATGTGTAAATACGCACTAGTATTTTGTCATCTAACAAATCCAAATATATTTCTCATTTGATATTCTCGTCTAGTTGCTGCAACATCTACAATCTTAATGTGGTTGTTGTGTACTGTGCAGTGAACTGGAATGAACAAACATGATTTGAATAAATATTATTGTGGGTGCCTGTTTGATTTTGCAACCTTTTTCCTATAACCTTTTGTACCTTTCCCTTGAGGTGCCTAACCTTGTTACTTAAACAATTAAAAGGCAAGAGCTGACTGCCCCATGCTGAAGTAGTTGGATAGTTTCCTTGCAAAAACGTCTGGATGCCATCTTTTGAACCCTGCACAGCGATCTCTGCGCAGTAGTTTTTGGTTCGAAGTGAATATTCTAGCTGGTAATATATTTAGCGAACGCACAGCTTGAACAGCCAATGTACAGTGCACTAAATCTAGGTATAACTGTATAGGGCGATCTTTGAGAGTCACCAAGAAAACATGAACTATTTGGGTATCAAAAATTAAACACCTTTACTGCAAAAAAATTCTCTCGTACACATGAAGCTTCCTGCACTTCCCCAGATGACAGTCTCTATTCGAACACTTGTATCTGGTCACAAGCCTCATTGCGCTGCTTTGCTGCCAATTAATAAGACAGGTGATCAGTCAGTTTGCTAACTTACCAGGAAACTTTCAGCTTGGGAGAGAGGTGACATTTGCTAAGGGTAAGGTCCAGACGATAGCATGGACTTTGTCATCCAGATTGATCCGTTATGAAGCGCAATTCAACAAGAAAAGCTCTATGCCGTCTTGGACGGCCCACCATAGTTTTTTGAAACTCTCATAAAATTTGCATTGATCATTGTCCATTCTGGCACGAAATTACGGAAGGATTATGTTTACAGTCTTCATGAAGAAGGTTACTATGATATTTTGTGTTATATGTATTTGAGTGAAGTTATACCTGACATGAACTGGCCATAGAAATAGTTTAACATTGGAATTCTGTAGCTCGTGACGAGATAGCAACAAATGCCTGAATGTACAGAAGTAAAGGAAGCTTTATGTGTGCAACAGGTAATTTTGTGACAAATATTGTGCTTTTAAATTTTCTGCAACTAGGCAGTGTTTACATTTGTGGGGTCCTCATAGAATTGCTTCAGAATTGTACAGCTGAGTTAAATTTATCGTTAGCAATGAATGGTTCCCACTGTTATCAAAATTAAGTGCAAACCAGTTCTAGTTACTTCAGCACTAGCTGAAAAGCTGAATGAGGTTTTTAAACATCTGCTTAAGTTATTGCATCGGTAGTTTCAATGACCACTGTTATTATGAAGTGCAGATTTAGTTGCTTTTTTTTTCAAGGCATCAGATACTTAGAGCCAGTGACGCTTTCAGTGAAGCGAAACAAAACGGCATTTTGTGGAAGCCACTGACAAAACACACTTTACTCAAGATCCTCTACAAACACATTTCTATTTAGGGCACAAACATATAGCATCTAACGATGAATGGAAGCTTAGACATGCAGTAAGTTGTTACAAATCAAAGCTCAAATGAATTTGTTCTATGCAAAGCTTACTTTACAATATGAAAATTGGCAGTTTTGGAAGCACAAGTCTAGGTTTTGGTCTTCCTGCAATTCCAGTATTTGCACTAACAACGAGGCGAACTGGTGACATCACTTACCCAATAACTGGAAGCTTATCGCATAGTACAGCAATTTACATCGGAAGGTTATAGCTGTGAATATGATTATGAAATGATTAATTTTTTTCAACTGTTCAGCATCATTAAAAATGGCAGGAATTTCTTAAGAATTCCTGTTTACTATTGAATCAGCTAAAGTGAGTAGAATATGATGATACGCACATCCAACATCAACAAAATCTCAAACATTGCCTTCAGGTTACAGGAATGTCGAAGCGTGAGCAAACTGCAGTATAACTTATTTTAAAGAAACAAAAAATCACATGCAGCACACAAAGAGAGCCACAAATATACACACACGTAGGAACTGCTGTACCAACATACCAAACTGGTTAACCAACATGCCCAAACTGCTGCATAAATACTTTTTCAAGATAACCTCAAAACAACACATATAAGGCTTTTTTGGCTGAATAGATGAAAGCTGGTAGCAATATGTTGGCTTGTAGCTTGTATGACCAAACTACAAGCCAGAACAATTGCAGTGCTGCTTTCTGTGTATGTTGACGTGTCAGGTTATGGAAGAGACAGGTTACCAGAAAAAAAAACTGCACATAATGCACATTCACTTCACAGCTGTGAAGTTATGTTGAAGCATTAGTGACAAAAAAACTGTACATAATGCACATTCACTTCATCAGAGCTGTGAAGTTATGTTGAAGGATTAGTGACATAACGACTAGGTTAATTGGTGACATTCTGTAATAGAGTGTGTGTGTCTGTGCACGCGCACATGTGTGTGTACTCGACTTCAAATGCCAGGGGAGGCGGCCGAACTTCGATGGAGGCAAAATGCTGGAGCCCCGCTTACTCTGCGATGACAGTGGCCGTTCAATCACGGGTGATCGACACTGGGACAGCACATCATCGGTGCCTGGTCGCTCTCGGGCTTAACTGTGTGTGCAGCAGTTGTTGTGTTGTGTTTCAATATCCGCTTTTTCATAGTCAGGACATAACCAGCTGATCGCTAAAACGAAAAAAGCATATCTCAATCCATTGACAGTGCGCGAAAAGGAAGTGTTGCGATACATCGCCCTTGCATTCGGCAGCGGAAATTGTTAAAAAAGGGAGTGAGATAAGAAAAGTGTGATTACACGGCAGGTCACTGCTGACTCGAGATTGTCACTTTATTCTGTCGCATAAGCCGATGTAGACAGCACGGGCGCTTCGCCTTGGCCTTCCTACGGCCCTCCGCCTCCGGAGGGCGGCGGCGGGACCCAAGATGGCGCCGGCGCACGAAATTCTGCCAAATTTGGCGCAAGCTAGCAACCACGTGCGCATTGCCCGCCGCATTTGGCGGGGTATTTGGAGGAGTTTTTTGAGATGTCGCCACCCTAAAAAAAGCAGTCATGTAGGCTCTCTAACGGGGACCGGCGCGACTCGGCTTGGCTTTCGGCTGTGGCTAGTACGGAATCCATCTGCCAGCATGCGCGTTGGGGGTAGAAAACTGTTTATTGAATGTGGCAGCCGCAAGGTGTGTTTTTGAGCAAAAAATAATGAAAATTTATATATGTTTTCATTTACATCATGGTCTCTTCATGCGGTGCAGTACTGATTACAAAAATTGCGATAGGCAGGCTTGAATACATAACAGTACCAAAGCTAGCGGTGTCAGCCTAAGCATCTGGCAACGCTGACACTATTTCCGCAAAAGATTTCGCTGCAGCTTGTTGGCGCATGCAGCTGGTGGCTGCATGAACTTTTGCTGGTGTGCTGTCGAAAATGTCTGGGTGCTGCTGTGCACCGAACTGTCGGTCGAACTACGCTAATGGACCGCGAGCACACGAGTACAGGTTTCCGTTGGACCCCGCCCAAAATGCAGCGTGGACGAAGGCTGTGCGACGGTAAAACTTCACACCTACGAAGTCCACTGTGATAAGCACATGTTCCCGTTTGTTTTTCGGCAGTCGTGCTTCTCGTGGGAACAGGGTCTAGCTAATTGCGTGACGCATGCAACCTTTACGACGCGCTATGCACCTTAAGGAATGACAACTGAGCAAATAGTGTGTTTCAGTGTAATATTGTTCCATGTTTGTGCCGTAAAGTGTGTAGCGCCATGTTTACGTCTCAGGTTGCTCATGTGCGGTTCTGCCTAATCAGAAATTGATTTAGCGCAATGTATTCGCGAGTAAAAGTGCCTGCGTCGAACATACGATGTAGACGGCATAGTTACTTTACATGTGGGGCGTCCGCCACTACTTGAGTGCCAAACAAACATGGTTCGTGGTTTAACGTCTCAAAGCTAGGTTCGCATCATTCTTGTTGACTGCGTGGTCCTGGTTGCCGTACTGAAGCAGATAAATAAAGCGAAAGAATTTGTCTTAATCTTTGCAAACAGCCCACTGGGATCATATAATTCTGCAAAACTGTAATGTATAATTCTGTCGCTTTCGTCTTATACCTCGTTGTTTGTGCTTATGTTGCAGGTCTGTGAGCACCACTTTCTTGAAAGTGACTTCGTAGACTCCACCAGCTACACTGACAGCATGACTGGGAAAGTAATTGAAGTACCCCTCAAGTTGCGGTGCTTGAAGCCTTCTGCAATCCCAAGCGTTTTCCCTAATTGCCCTGCTCACTTGTCCCACCAAGAAACTTCTGCACGCGAGAGCCCAGAAGAAAAGCGCGCTCGTCTGGACGCAGAAGCGTTGCAGGAAGCAATACGATTATCAGAGCAGTCTCACGAAGCGGAAGAAAAGAAGAATGTGATCGCCACTTTCGAAGACCTATTGACAGCAGTAGGTGGCCTCTCTCTTACTGACTTCTGGACCAAGGTGGTCACCCAGAAACAAGTACTTTTCCTCAACTTCAGCGACCAAGGTGGCCCAGTTGTGCATCGTGCAGTGACAGTGGCATCCGACCTTTCTATGGCAGTGTATGTTGGTGAAATGAGGTTACAAAACCTAGGTTCCTCTGTGCTTCCTACGAAAATTTCTGACTTGAGAGGAATTCACAAAGTTCTGTGCGATGTGTAAGACGTCACGAAAGATTCTACAAATAATGAACTCCAACTAGGGATTCTGCTGAAGCGTGTCGTGGCACTCCTGGAGCAACTGTCATCTTCAGCTCTCCCGCATGAGTGGCAAGTGCAAGTCGTCAAATTTGTGACACAGCAACTTCAAGTTCTCCTCACTAAGGCGAGGAAGGCAGGTGTATATTGTATAGCTACATCAAATAATATATAATTGCACACACACCTGTACAAACTGCCAGACAAACTGCTTGAGACTGGGTGCATCTGATTGGGGTTGTGTTCAAAGTGAATGTGAATGCACAAATAAACTATCTTGAATGTCGCACAGCACATTTACTCGTTTATGAAGCAACATTAATGCTAAGTTTATGTTGAGTAATTCCGTTTAGAAGGTGGAATAAATCAGCTTTACATTCAAGTACGCATTTATGTGAAGCCTTTCACAGTTAGCTGTCTCATTAAATGAAAAATTTGTTAATGATAGCTGCATTGAATCACGAGCATTAATGACCGTTATTATGCTGTCTACCTTGTTTTCTGCCACATTTGCACCCTCTGAGAGCTGGCATTTTTACTGCCTGGTTCTCTTCACTGTGCCCTTGCCAGTTCACCTTACACCATCTTTCATTAGGTGTACCCACCAATTGCCTCATTATTTCAGCGTTTAAAGTGGCTGTTGACCGACTAGTAAGTCTTAGGTTATGTCTCAAGGATTTTTGTGTACATAAGTCAGCTAACCAGCCTATAGTGCAGGATGTCCTGCATGGGTGGACAACATTTAAGTTTGGCGTGCGTGCACGTAGTAGTGTGCATGCTGTTGAGTGTGGTACAGATGGAATGCTGGTGTCCCATTCATGACATCCCTTCATTTTCAGGCATTGCATGGGTGAGGCAATTTTAATTCTGTACATTGGTATGCATCTGTTCAGTGGAGCAGAGGTCCGTGAATGTCAGCATGGACTATAGTGTGTAACATATTGTTTTTCAACGTGTCATAGTGGTAGCTTACACACTGGCTGGTGGTATGGTGTGATGGATTATTGTCACGCATCAATGGAGCATTTCATTTGTATAGTTCAGCAAATTACGTGCTGAATTCACCTAGCTGAACACATCAGTTTTGGTGGACAAGATGTGAAATGTTGATGAGTTTCATAATTCTTGGTAGCCATAATGTTGAACTCTTTTTATTGTTTCTGCAGAGTTCACCTGTTCGAGACGACGACAGATAAAGGAACAACAGTAATGGCACAGCTGATGTTCAGGACAATGACTTATGAATCCATGGATCACCTATGCCAAGCATGGGAAATGATCAATGAAATATGCAACCACCCGATAAAGGTCTTCAGTGATAACTTCATTGATTGACTAACGCTAGAACTTTGGAGTGCCATTTTGTTTTAACCCACACAAGTGTTTTATTCTGTGCTCTATCTCTAGTACAAAAGCACTGCTACCCTACCTATCAGTATTTCTAACCTGTTTTGTTCCTACCATAAAATCTTGAGAAAGCGCATTGCTCCCTTTTCGAGAGATTCAAAATTGATCCTATTCTGCGAGCAAGCGCTTCCACCCCTTTCTAAGCCCTGTTTACCACCGATCGCATGAACTTTTCAAGAAATTCCACAATAAATTATAAGAAAAAGAAATTTGTTAACTGCATTTTTCCCGATGCCTGACAATACCAGCACCACAGCTTCATACTCATGTGCATAGCCATCCATGACTATAGATCGGAGGTGATAGCCTTTATGAGTTGCCATTTTCATAGGACTAGAGTGAGCTAGATTAGTTCCAGGTTGCTCTAATGAAATGGATGGATGTGAGCCGCATCAGTTTCAAGTGTCACTTTAATGTTCGGGGCTGCTCGAACACACAGGCCTGCAACTCGTGCGTCTGGTTTAAGGAGTCGTTTGGCAGCTTCAAGAACAATGACATCAAATAAAAGCATTAAATGCATCTATTCTACAGATATTCATGAAATGACCTATTTTTTGTTCTTTACCTCTGGCACTTCTGCTGTCATTCTGAATTTTGGCTCATGACCGAACAAGGCGCCCTCCCCATAAATTTATCGTATTATCTCTTGCAAGGGGAGGGGACCACTTGCTCAGGATTTTATGGTAGTCTGTTTGGGCAGTGCCGCTGTCACACTTGTGCGATGTATTTAAAGATTCGAACCACATTTGACATTGTCCGCGGCTCTTGAATGTCTTTGCTGTCAGTGCTGTGTTGTTTCGTAAAGCCAGACTGTGAAGCAAATTTACACTCACATTGCCAACCTGATCAAATTGCCAAATGAGTAAGAAAAGGGTGGGGGGGGGCGGGGGGGGTACACATGCCTTCAAAGTGGAGTGGGACATAGAAGGTAGACTGATTTGAAGGGACATTGCGGGGAAAGTCTCGTAACGTATATTCTGACCTCACCTGAAAATACCTTCCACTCGTCTGCCGCTGTTTGTAGATAGCACTTATAAGGGTATGTGTTGCTACGTCCGGCACTGTGGAACTTTCAGTTTGTATAGTACTTTTCATCCATTCAAGCGCACTGACATTAACCTTGCTGTATTCTTGACTTCTCATTGTGTCGAGGAGGAATGGCCTCAACATGTCAGGAACAACATGTGCCTTGCCTATGCAACGTTTAGCTGTGATGTGTAAATGCTTTACATTGTATCAGGATCTGCATTTGTCATGGCTCCTTATCAAGAGGTTTGTTGATGAAGGACTGCCGTTGATTGTGGTCCATTAGAGCATTTGTGTTTTGACCAAATGCATACTAGTGAAACTCCTGAAGTGCAAATACAATTTCCAACATTTCCTACTCAATGCACATATCTGGCTTCTGTTGGTGCAAGCGCTGGGCTGGCGTAGTGGGCAGGGAATGTTCTTGTAGAATTGCTGCTTGTAGGCACTTCCCACTTGCACCGCACTGGATTGAGAACTTTGTTTTAATCAGGAAGAAGGCCAGGACCAGTGTTGCTTGATACATTCAAAAACTCCTGCTTTTTCTTTTCTCTTTACCGCGTCCTCTTACTATTCTTACTCAGTATTCTAACTACCTTCAGTACTGCTGACATGATTGGTGAAAATTTAGTGCTGTAACGTATCGTGCCAAATTGGGGGAGTGCGTTACATGTAATGCACTCCCTTACCAGAGGAGGATTGGCCACCCTCATTCAGTAACAGCCACCACCTCCCTTAGGTATGCCAATAACAGTGTGTACTGTGCAAAATAAGAGTGCTTTCATCATTGTTGGACTAGCTGCAAAAGATTATTGATAAGCAGAATAACATTCCATCAACATTCTTTGTTCTCATGGACTTCTTTGGTGTCTTATTCTTTCTCTTAACTAAAGAGTGCAATTGTTTTTATTCCTGACTAGCAAGGTTTTTGACAACCTCCCAAGCTTTCAAGTATGTTTTTTTTTTACCTTTACCACGTATTTGACAGTGTTGTTTCCCTACAACGTGGGCACACAGAGGCACACCTTTTGGCTGAGTTTTTTCCTTAGCATAGATAACATTGGCAATCCATTTTCTGATTGTGCATGTGTTTAGGAAAAGTTCTATTATTATGAGAATATTTTTGCCTTGGATATCCCCTTTGCCTTGCGTGTAGGGACTGTTATGGATAAAGTAGGCATATGATGGCAGCTCAAAACAGTGCCATAGAAACACCGACAATAGGAATATTCAACGGGAACAACATCATTACTGTGTTGTTTATTTATTCATACTTTTCCATGCATTTCTGTTGTACTGTTTTGAGTTTTTATCGTCTACCGTATGAACTCCCAAACGGTAGCTCTTATGGAGTAAGCATATAGCTGCACATGCACTTCATGCCCGGATGATGTAGCTTATTTGAACATTTCATGTGAGCCGTAAAGAAAAATGTAGCCCCCTCATTGTGAAGGCCTGATGAAGCACATTCCGCTTCATTATGGATTAATTCTGGTCAAATATCAGTGACACTCCTGAGGCATAACAAAACAGCGGGTGTCCTCCCATTATTTTTTATCCCTTGCTTTTATTTTTCACTTTTAATTATTTATCTCTTGTTTTTTAGCTCGCATGTTGTCAAGAGTGCAGGATTCACTTGCACATTTAAAAATACAGTATTGATCATTTGTACATTTGGAAATGCAGTATTGGTTATAGGTTGTGTGTTTTTTTGTTTGTGATTGAAAATAAAATCTTTAAAACTGGAATAGTGTATGCTGAATGTTTGTGCAAGCTTACTCACAACAAAAACAGAGGTAAGTCATGTGCTGTGTGAAAAGGCAAGCTAAGCAAAAGTTTTATAGCTTTTTCAGTGCAATGATTTTTAAGTATAGCTAGTCATGACACCTGCAAGAATTCGTCCATTCTTAAGAAGAGTTGACATCAGCTGCTGTACTAGTAAAATCTGACATTGCATGAGAGTTGATATTTAAACAGGGATGCACTTAAAGCTGCATGTTGAGCATAAGGAAGGCCCACTGGGACGCATTGTGAAGCTAAACTTTCAAGCACCTTCCATGTGTGGGAAGCGTATTTTTAATTGGCAGCTTTTTGCACATTATGACACCTATTGAGTATAAGGAAGGTTCTGCCGAAGTACCTGTATAGTGTGTATTCATATGTCGCGTCTCGTGATGCGAATCTAGCAGGCGGCTTACGATTGCACATTGTTAGGACCCACGATTTTTTCCTTGAAACCAACATCGCTGCGTGAGTTGTCTATTTAAGCGTTTAGTGTACTTAATAAACTGTCGCTAGGCCGAAAGCATGATCAACTGGATGTTTCGGTCACATCTGGTAATCGTCGTAGCCAAACTGAGAATCGTTTTCACCATCGACAACGCGCGGAATATGAGAACCTTCGACCGTCCGTTCTCCCCAACACGGGGCCTCCGCCGGATCGCTCATCTCCGTTGTCAGGATTTGTCGCTTAATCACCGGAGTGTGCAATTCTCTCTGTGCGAATAGTTTTTTTTTTCTTTTTTTTTAATTGTGTACCTTCCTCGTGCACCTCGGTGGAAGCTGGCGCGCCGCTGTACATGCCTGTGCTGCGTGAACGTGAGATTCCTTGAGCGGAAACGTTCAAGTGAAACAGGGCATCGAATTCTGATAATACGAGACGCGCTCGCCGCATCGACGCGATGTTGATGAAGAACTCGGAAGACGTAAGAACTTCGCAGCTAGACGAGAGGCGATATTGGAGCCGTCAGGTTTACCAGTTACCGAGTCTTACGATCCTTTCGAAAAACATTTGCAAAAGTAGTCATTTGGAGGCTGCACTAGCTCATGAGCTCACGATCGGGCAGCTGCAGTATGATTCCGGTTCTCGGAAATGCGCTCGAAAACTGATCGTGGCCACTTTGCGTTGCGAACGCCGTAAAGAACCCGTGATAACGGTGTGTATTTCGCTTGACAAAGCCCGGATTTACATATAGTCAAACCGTATCGTGTCATTCACACAGCTGACACAGTACTTTATACAAACTGCATTGGCATTTGAGCAATTAAGGCAGCACGCGAGATAGCTCTGACTGTCTATGATGATCGATAAGGACGCGTCTGCGCATCTCATATCCATATTCTGGCGAATGGTGATAGCATATGATCAAATAAAGACTAGTTCATAATTATTTCGATGTGCATATATATAGCCACGCAAATGCTACACAGGCAGGTAAGGTGTTGTGGCGTAATGGTTAGAGTGTCTGCTTCTCACGCGGCCGACCCTGGTTCGAATCCTCGCTGTTACGTGTTTGTGTGCATATGTGGTTGCTTGTGCAGTGTGTGTCGTTGATTTGGTTAAGTTCATGTGTGATGGTGGCTCAAGGTGTGAAAAAAAAAAGTGTTTGCGTGAAAAAATAAGCCGCGTGACGAAAGATTTTTTTTATTTTAAAATATCCAGAAGTACCGCTTATACTTGGAGCCGCATAATTTTGGGCCGCATGGTAAGCCGGACAAATTTGACTTAAAATACCGCTTAACCAAATCTACGGTATGCGTTATTTTAAGCGGTACCTTTAAGCGGCCTTCTGACAACAAGATGGCCGCGCATATAGGAAGGCCGCATAGGCATGGGCCACAAAAAATTGGGCCGCATAGAAAAGAGCCGTTTAAATGAGCCGTTTAGAGAGCCATTTATAAGCGTCGAAATTTTGACTTACTTTCCGCCTCATATGCGTTGTTTTAAGCGGACATTTGCTAAGAGTGTACCTCCCCCTGGGGGCTTCCACGGGGGCAGACTACCCAGATTTCTCCGGTCTGGAGAAGGCGGAGCTGGACTCCCCCTTCAGCGTAGCGGAAGTCAGGGCGGTCCTTTTTGATCTTAATGGGAAGTCGGCTCCCGGGCCGGATGGTATTACTAACAGGTTACTTAAAAATCTGGACGATAGATCTATTGAGGTACTAACTGATGAGGTCAACCGGGTTTGGGAGCCGGGGCAGGTGCCGCAGGAGTGGCGAACGGCCTCTGTCGTCCTCGTTCCTAAGCCTGGTAAATCTCTCGGGCTCGACACGCTCCGACCAATCTCGCTCACGTCTTGCGTGGGTAAGGTCGCGGAGCATGCTATCCTTAACCGAATCTCCCGCTACATTGAGCACAATGAGCTCTTTCCTTTCAACATCATTGGTTTTCGTCCAGCGCTCTCTACGCAGGATGTTATGAAAATGATTAAACATCAAATCCTCGACATAGACACCAGAGATGTTCGTGGCATTCTGGCACTCGATCTCGAGAAAGCCTTTGATAATATTTCACATGCTCACATACTTGATTCTATCTCTGAATTGGGGTTGGGGTCCCGCTTTTATAGGTTCGTCCGCTCTTTTCTCAGGGATCGCGTTGCCACCATTCAGCTCGAGGACCTCTGCTCCAAGGAATTTCACCTTGGAGCACGGGGAACCCCTCAGGGATCGGTAATTTCACCACTAATTTTTAACATCGCGATGAGGAAACTTTCGCTAGAGCTAACTCGTATCGACCGCATCGGACATGCGCTCTATGCCGATGATATTACTATATGGTGCACGGGGGGTAGAGATGGAGACGTTGAGGATTCCCTCCAGCAGGCCCTCAGGTGCACGGAAGAGTTTCTGGATAGCACAGGGCTGCACTTGTCCACTGCCAAATCAGAGCTTCTTCTCTACACACAGCCAGAGAAACGCAAATTCACTGCCATCCCAGTTCCAACGGAAGAGATAAGGATCGAAATTCACACATGACAAGGGCAGGCGATCCCTCGAGTCGACAAAATCCGAATATTAGGCATGTTCCTGGAAGAGCACGGCAGTAACTCTCATACTCTGACCCGCATTACGGCGAAGGCGGACAGCATGGTCAAACTTATACTGCGGGTATCTAACAGGCATGGAGGGCTTTGTGAGGCCAACCTCATGAGGCTTTTCCATGCCTTTCTCATGAGTCACATAAATTACATTGCCGCAGCGCACAGATGGGAAAGGAAAGAGCAAAGGAAATTGGATGCGATTATTAGAAAATGCGTTAAGAAAGTCTTAGGCCTTCAAAACAACACTAATGAGGAAAAGCTCAAGGCCCTTGGTATGCATAATGCATTTAACGAGATTGCAGAAGCGCAACAAACAGCTCAGGCTGCAAGACTGTCCTCTTCCAAAGCTGGCAGGTGCATCCTGGAGTTCCTGGGCTGCGAGCCCATTTTGGTCGCAGACAAACAGATACAACTCCCTGATAAATTGAGGGAGCAGATTACGGTATCACAAATTCCAAGAAACGTTCACCCACTCTACAATGTAGGCCGCCGGGTTGCTAGGGCTCGGTCGCTCCTCAGTTCCGCTGCTACCACTCCTGAACTTGTGGCGTTCGTTGACGCATCACAGTATCCTGGCACACCCAATTTCGTGGTTGCGGTCACTGACCTTGATGGTAAACTCCTCACGGCAGCATCCCTTCGAGATACCACGCCGGCCAGGGCTGAGCAGGCTGCTATAGCACTGGCCGTGGCTATTCCCACGCGCACGTGCATTTTCACTGACTCTCGGGCTGCTGTACGAGCATTCATGACGGGGTCAGTTTGTGAGCAGGCGGCCCATATTCTTACCAAAATTTCAAATAGCACTGCAATCGATGGTACTGCAATCGATGGTCACATCACCTGGTTTCCTGCCCACATGGGCAAAGATGTCCACCCTGTTATCCCTAATGCAAATGAGTATGCCCATGCCCGCGCACGCGCACTGTCCCACCGTGACGGGCATTCGGCCTCTAATTTGGGGGAAGGCCTCCAGCAGCTTGATTCCCTCCTCACCTTCAACGAAATATGCAAGCACTATCAATTGTCCAGGCGTAGGTTTCCGCTCCCGCACCCGCAACTCTCGAGGGCCCAGTCAATCACTTTACGAATGCTGCAAACCGGTACTTACCCATCGCCCTTAGTTTACAGTAAGTTTATTGACAGCATAAAGCCTCACTGCCCTCATTGCGATGAGAGACGATGCACGTTATCCCACATGCTCTGGCAATGCACGTCGCTGCGCGATGGCGAGCCTCTCACCACAGAGAACGCCTGGAAGACTGCAATCACCAGCTCGGACCGGGAGGTCCAAATCCGGGCTGTCCAGAGGGCCCGCAGTTTGGGGGAGGGGCATGCCCTTCCTGTCCCAACGCGGGTGCGGCCCGCAGCCGACCCGCCCTCTTGAATGGCATCGGCTCCTCAGGACAATTTGTGAATAAAGTTCGTTGACTGACTGACTGGCTCGCGACACTCCACTTGCCCGCTGGATCAGCCAACGCTGCTCCTGCAGCGCTGAGCTGGTCAGCGCAGCCTCCCAGGAGGAATGTGATGGTGAAGGGATAGGGGAACAGCCCGGTGGACATGGACATTCCCACGTGCATGGGGGCGCTAGCGTCGAGCGACGGGAGTGGTCACATACCACGTCGGCTCCGTGAAATATCGCATTTATTTGCGTCAGATAAACTCGTTCTCCTGCAAGCCTTCTACCATCGTCTCCAAGAACGTCAGCGGCAACCGTAGACATCACGTCTTGTCAAGGTGGGCCGCCTTTTGACTCTTTTTCGGTCACTTGAAGCTCTCGCCAAGCCACCGCGGAGTTAAGCCTAACTGCGGTAGGGGCCGCGCTGGCCCTGCCCGGGGTTTCCCCGACTATGGCGGCTCCAATTCAAGTAACCGGCTACGATCCGGAGTCTCTACAGATCGTACACATGGATACCACTCAAAACAAGACACCTCTATCAACAGAGGAAGAATACCTCAAGGATATGATCCGCGTCTGGCGAGGAAGGAAGAACGCAGCAGTGGCCTCGAGAGACGCCAGGGCTCCTGCAGCCAAACAACACGAAGCGTCTCGCCCTCGGCAAGCACAGGGCATGAACGCTCCGAGCGTCACCTCGCAGCGCGCCAAGAAACTCCAGTGGCGGCCGAAGAACACGCATCGAAAAAGACGATATCGTAGTGGTGCTGAAACCGCGTGAGACGCTCGACCTCAAGGCCACGTTTGGTCTTGGACAAGCCGGCGCTGCAGTCCGCAGCATCCTCGGAGCCGACGCAAGTGTGGGACTTGCGGTGTGGCCCATCTGGGATCAAAACGTGCTTGTATGCACGCTCAAATGAGTGGACGCCGCCGAGAGACTACTCCGGGACATTACGCTGCCGGTCGGGGGCCGCCAGCTACCCTTCCGGGGACATCCAAAACTCTCCGGTGATTTCTGTCGGGGCGTCGTGCATGTCTCTCAAGACGAAACATCCGAAACTGTGAGAAGCAAACTCAGTGCTGAACCAAATGTAGTGTCTGTGCGAAAGCTGGGGGACACCCCGGTTGCGGTGATCACCTTCGCGGGGACCAAGGTGCCACGGACGGTGTTATACAACTGCGAGCGGCTCCCCGTTCGCCTGTATAAGAAGACAGTGCCTGCATGCCCACTCTGTGGCACAGTGGGCCATCGAGCAGATACTTGCCCGCGACCGCAGCCTGGCTGCTGCACAAGCTGCGGCGTTCAGGTACGTGCTACTCCTGACGACCCAACGGAACACCAATGCATTCCGAGCTGCCTCCTCTGCGGCGGCGGCCACAAGACTAGAGCTCCTGGTTGTGCTGGGAGGTTCCGGCAGCCGGTTAAGCCAGGATCACCACGCGGATCCAAGCCGAAGACAACGGGGGGCGCTAACAGGCTCCGACTGCAAGGACCGTCCCCCAGAAAGCACCGGCCGCCAAGTCGAATAAGCCTGAACCCAAGAAGACCCACATCGGGCACTCCACCAATGTAAAGCCTGGGACCCCATCGGAGCCCCTTGTCCTGGTCAAGGACTTCCCGCCCTTGACACCCGTCCAAACACAGGTGAGCTGTTGGGGTGGGGCAGTCTCCGGACCCTCCCCTTCTCCCTCCCATACCGAAACCGCCCTACAGCAGCAGATAGGGGAGCTCAGGCGCCAGAATCAAATTCTTGCGCGCAAAATTCAGGAATTAGAAGTCAAGCAGGTCGGGTGCAGGAAGCCGAGGCAGACGACGGAGATGACGGCTCTTCCGTCACATCCCGCCTCACTAGCGTCTCGCGGCAGGACGCGGGCACAGTAGTTGGATCAGCTTCCATTACCGGACCCATCGGTCGCCTCGAATCCCTAGAGCATCAAAACCGAGCAATTAGAGCAGCCCTCCCCACTCAGCAGCCCTCCCCACTCAAATAAGTCGGCAGTCCGGGAGTCCTTTCAGGACATGTTCATGGCAGCCTTAACGCAAGCACTTCCCGACATTGTGGCCCAGGTCTCTAACTCGGTCCTTAAAGCCATGCAGCCCTGGGTTAGCACCCAAATTAAAAACACCACTCAGTGCGACCCTCCACAGCTTAAACGCAAGCCAGCCTCTCGTCAGGCAGCAGAAGAAAGCTTTTCGGGGTCAGCTCCCGGTGGGCCGGTGCGGCTTCTTACAGCGGCCGCACCGGCTCCAGGCCTGGACCGGTGCCCTGCACCATAAATAAATACTAAAAGACGGCTAGCCGATCTAACAAAAAAGATAAAAATCTACAAAAATTTGAGATAATCCAATGGAACTGCAAGGGTTTTAAAGCCTGGAAAAAGCGGTCGCACCTCAAGCTCTACTTGCAATCCCTCGGAGACATGCCGGCCTTGATTGCTTTGCAGGAGCCCGGTATGGACGCTAAATTCTCTGGATACGGCACTTTCCAGGGGGGGGGGGGGGTGGCCTCGTCATGCATCCTGGTGAACAAGGCATATACCGCGATTCAGGTCGATTTAAACTTGAGTACTGAACAAGGGTACACACTGGTCAGAGTACTGCCTCTCAGACGTCGCGACCCGTCAATACACATCCTAAATATATACAGCCCCCCGCATAAGCCGCGCGTAACTTTCAGTGAAATCTTCCTTCGGGCGATCAAGTTGGCAGACAAGGATCCCTTAGTGATTGTTGGAGACTTCAATGCTCCCAGCCTTCACTGGGGCTATCACTACGAGAAGGCCAGAGGACGTAAGCTGGCGCAGCTTATCTCCACCCTTCGCCTCACGCTACTCACGGATCCGGCGCACCCCACTCGTGTGGGGAACTCGGTAACCCGTGACACTTGTCCAGACCTCTCTCTCGTAAAAAATGCTAAGGATGCTACCTGGGAGAACTTGGGCAATTCTCTAGGCAGTGATCATTGCCTTCTCCTGATCACACTCATGGAAGTCAGCTCGTAAAAAATGCGGTCAAGCTGTCATGAGTCAAAGGGAGGCGGCGCAGAGCAGACGACGACGACGGCGAAGACCGCCCGCCGATGAAGCAGCACGTGCGCTCGTGGCGCGTGAAACGAGGCATGAAAAAGGCGCAGCAGCGCTGAGCAAAGGAATTGTCTGCTTGGCTACGGTCGAAGAAGAACGCATCGGCAGCTTCGCTCTGTCGACGGGAACGGCGGGCGTTCAGCTCGGGAGCCCGAGACGCTGGTACTCCGGGGCGTAGCTGTAGACCTCGGTCAAGATTCGAGCGAGGCTCCGCGGAGGTGCTGCAGCCGAGGGTTCCGGACGCGCCGCCAACACTCCCCCTTCGAAGGTCGGCCAGCAGAAATTCACCAGCACGACACGTCGCCACTGCGAGCGGGGGACCGTACTCGTACTTAGCCCTGCAGTCAGGCCTAACCCTTGGTCAGGCCTCGTCATCAGTGGAGACGGGACGACGGCTTCGGAAGCAAGCGGTCTCTTCTAGCCGTCGTAAAGAACATCGACGACTTCCGCCCGACCAGTCTCCATACCGGCAGCGGACTTGGTGGCGACGAGGGGGGACAGCGCCGGCAACGTAAGAGCTTTCCTCGTGTTCATCGCGACGGCGTCGGCGAAGCCACAGTGGCCAGACTCAGTGCTAAGAATAGAGCCGAATTTAGAGTTTAAAGAAGATTGCCAAAGGCAGCAGAGAGTTTGATTACGATTAGTATTTCCTTTTCTGTGTTAGTTTACGGGCTGTATTCATTTGTTCACTTTTGGGTTGCTGTGGCGAGTTGGGCATTTTGAAAAGTATTGTCAGACCTTGTGCTGTCATAAAAGTTTGGTTTGCCGTGCGCTCAAAGCTATCGTCGTCAAACGTGTCCCTTGCTTCCCACGCTCTGCATACGCTCTCGAGATCGGGCGGTGACAGCAATTGGCGAGCGTGCCAGGATCCGTTCCGGAATTTATTCCAAGATTCGTCACTACGCTCGAGAGCAGCTGTGATGGCGGAGTGGGAACGTTTGGCGGCAATAGTGAAAGACTTGAACATGTCTAAAGAGGAGGCGATGGCGTTCTATGAACGCGCTAGGCAGGAACGCGATGAACAACATGAGCGGGAAAAATAAATTCTAGAGCTAAAGATAAGGTTGGCTGAGATAGGCGT
>JABSTT010004575.1:0-22296 GCA_013339685.2 Hyalomma asiaticum
TTATCCAAACAAAATCATTTTCCGCCAGACTCATTACCGTAGTACCACTTCCAACAACCTGAAATAGGCTCCGTTCACTCACAAACACAAGTTGTGATGCCACACAACAACAAAAAAGGACAATGGTAAACCTAAGCTGCACACATAAAAAAGCAATTTACCCAAGCAAGAGTAACCGACGCCATCGAGTTCCATGAAGCAGCAACGTAAGCCGTCAGCATTGCCATTCAATTTGCCCCTTTTTTGAGAAATTCTAAACAGCACAGCAACAGTAGCAAGCCCCAGCGCAGTAGTCGGCCGTTCTTAAAGCACATTGCAACCACCCGAGAGGACAATGGTCTGCTTAAATTGTGAACTCCGAACCCGCGAGCTACCATGCAAACTATTCGTACTGCCTTTAACATACTGACGTATTCTTTCTGTGAAGCGCTGTACACTTCTTACAATATGGTCAGTTTACGTCTAGCACATGAATCACGTCTCACATGAATTTGAGGCTCTTATCCTCCAAATTCTGTGCCGAAAAGAACGAATCATCTTCCCGTGCGTAGACAAAATTAAACCGTCGTGCTGCATTAGAGCTACGGCTGAGTACGCAAATGCACTCTAGATAAACAATTGCAAACATATACGGTAAAACATCCTAAACACTTCACACTTGACATCCGCCCGTCACACTTATTAGCTAAACAAGCTCGTACTCCGCGGATGCAAACTCGCTCTAGCCGTTGCGGTCACAGCCCTATAGTTCACATCTGTTCACATCTGTTCATCTATAGTTCACATACAACTCTCCTCGTTAACGTCCACACAGGACATCTGCGAAGCAACAAACAAATAACTTCCGCGTGCATTACGCCCTCAAACTCTTCACGTAAACGACTCCCGCAGTATAGCTGTCCTTGCTAACTAACGTCTACACATGAAACCTATGATAAAGGAAAGTAACAAACAAACAACTCCCGCGTGCATTACGCGCTCAAACTCACTAAGCATGCATCACCTACGGCTCACATATGCACATAGGCTAACTTGTAACTTGCACTATTTACAAACTCGTCTGACACACCTGACATGAAAACTCCTTGCATTACATCTCACTGACACGCAAGTCAAATATTGAAGACTCTCAATGCTCTTGCGGTCGTACGATTCTCCTTCAAACGTAGCCTTTCTTTTTCCAAGATCGCATCGCGAACATTTGAGACAATCTTCACACGTGTCTCCAAGCATTCAAGAAATAACACACTTTCCACTACTTCTCCACAATGGTTATGAACTCAAAAAACACTGTTGGCGAAACAAATCGATCATCTAGGAAAAAGCTACAAAACAAAACCCGCAGCAAGTTACATAACAACCACTGATCGCGGAGATCACGAGACACCATTCTCACAACTAAGAAAATCAAAACAAGTGTCGCAAGTGTCTCCATTGGCGTCATTTGACCACCTGAGCCTGTCTCGCCCCTTTTTAGCCGTGCTCTCGGGGGACGCGCTCTGAGCGTTTTTCTCAAACAGGAAGCCCGAAAGATGACACACGTGTTCGCCTCACTGCGGGGCACCACAACCGTCGCCAGCGTCTTCCCTCCGCGGCATTGTTCGACGGCTTCGCGGAGGGGCCTTACCCTGAACTCACGCGACAATTTACCGTGAAGAAAGCGGCGGTAGGACAACGGCGCGTGTCCGCGGCTGCTGACATGCCCCTCTGACCGTGTTCGATCATAGTGCGCTTTTCTTTCCCTTTTCGCTCGTCGGCACACGTCTTAGTCCAATTCTCCACGCACGAAAAGCGCACCTTTCTCGCTCTCTTGCTTCCTCGCTTGAAGTCTGATGTCAACCGCCCGGCGCTCCCGGCGGCATTCCTCTCTCTATGATGCTTTTTACGTCTACTCCTCCTTTTTCTGCTCCTTTTCGAGCCTTTCACTTGCATTTCCTCTGCCTGAGAAATCTCACTGTTCTCGCTAGCCGATCGACTCACGCAGTCCAAGTTATTTACCGGCAGCTGATCTTTTCTACTGCCTTCCTGACTAGCGGACAGCCTAGCACACTTAGGAACAATGCAGTTGGGTGAATCTGAGCTCCGCAGATCACATACCTGAGCGCTAACCGCACCTGCATCGCACTCCCTACAACGTGCTTCAGCGCACTCTCCTAAGCATGCACTGGCTTTGTCGTCTAGCGAGCCGACATAATCTCGAATTTCGCACGCAAGATCCACTTTCGCGACGCACTCCCTATGTATACGCGCCAAATCGTCTGGGGCCTGCCTAGACGCTTCCCTCTCATCCGATTGGCACGATACCTCGTCGCGTTCACTTTGGCCATGAACGGCCTCAACTACGACTTCGGCATCGTCAGCAGCTGACACCTTCCTTTCACTCGTGAGCGTGCTCTTACCCTCACACGTATCTGCACGAGCTTCCGCGACACTCCCTAGTGATGAATGCGCAAGATCGACCACCGCTGGCCTAGCTGATTCACAGACATTCCACTTGCACATCACCTTGCCGCGTTCACTTTGGCCATGAACGGCCTCAACTACCACTTCGGCATCAATAGCAGCTACTTTCAGTTCTCTCGGGAGCGTACTGCTACCATCGCACGTATCGGCACGAGCTTCCGCGACACTCCCTAGTGATGCATGTGCCAAATCGACTACAGCTGGCCTATCTGATTCACAAACATTCCATTGGCACATCACCTTGCCGCATTCACTTTGGCCCTGAACGGCCTCCACTACCACTCTGGCATTGTTAACAGCAGATAAACGTCTCACACTCGCGAGCGTGCTCTTACCCTCACACACTCGGGGATTGTTAACTGCTGATAACCCAATTTCACTCGCTAGCGCACTGCTACCATCGCCCGCATCGGCACGAGCTTCCGCGACACTCCCTTGTGATGCATGTACCAACTCATCCACACCCCATTGGCTCATCACCACGTCGCGCTCCATTTGGCCTTGAACGGCCTCGACCGCAAACGCGTCATGTTCACTCGCTGATGAGTTTTCCTCCCGCATGAACACACTGCTGCTCCTACGTGCGCTAGCCTTTTCTGCGGCCCTGAACGGCACCGCACTCGCCACTACACCGCACGTCTCGTGCGCTACATCTACCGATGCACTACCGCTTTGCTGCTTTGCCTCGAACTGGGGATCAGCCAACCTCATTAGCAAGCTCAACCTAACCTGCTCGTAGTCGTCCGATTCCTCCTCGACAAACAGGCAATTACATCGGCAGCCTCATACGGTAATAAGATAAGCAAACATCTCGGCCACAATCTCTTGGTAACACCCGCCTTCTCGCACGTTTGCTCGAAGTTTACCAAGTACCGACCTATGTCCTCTCCGGAGCGGCAGGGTTGCATAAGGTCCGCCACGTTGAACGGCTTTCGTTCTACTCCGCTAGATGCTTTGCTCCACTCTCCATTCCGAGCCTTGAGCAGCTCGAGTTCAAGACGCTCCATTTCAAACTCCATCTCCAAACGCCTACTCGCGAAAGCCCTGAGTGTTTCAATTCTTTCTTTCGCAATTCGTCTCTCATTTTCTTCCTCTGCTTCGCGCTTTAACTTCTCATCTCTTTCTTCCGCAATGCGTCTCTGTTTTTTTTCTTCCTCAATCAGCTCCAGACACTCTGAGAGCTCGTCATCGTCTGCCTCAAGGTTCTCGATAGCCTCGATGATCTTTGGCTTTCTCATTAGCTCCCGAACCTCCAAACCCAACCTTTTCGCTAACTCTAGCAAAAGCGGTTTTTTCAGTGCCTTTAAGTTCATGGTTGCTGCAAGTGCTGCTAGTTCTTCACTAACACAAAAATACTACGTTCCCGTTCTCAAATTAACGTGGAACCATAGCTACCGAAATCACCATCTTTGCTAACACAAATCAAAACAAAGCCTGGTAAAATCTCAGTGAAGAAAAGCCAAGCACTCACCACCCTACAGCCATGATCCCGGCGGAGTCGATTCCGACGCTTGCACCATCCGTTGCGGACCGCAAGGATCTCCCATGCCGACGTCGGACCTCCGGGTAACGAATCTCACCGCTGTCATCCAGTTGTTGCGACTGGCCTGCTGAATTAGCCGGCCAGCGGGTAGCGTGTGGCGGAGCGGCGGAGACGACTCGCAGGCACTTGGGATTCGGGAGCCGAGAACCGAGGCAGAGGTTGAGGAAAACTTAAAAAGACGTTTATTTGCATAGTTACAAGTGCGATCTCTTCAGAGAGTTCTTCTCTCTCTGTCTATCTCGCGTCCTTCTCTGGGTCCCGCGCTTTTTGTGGCTCGGACTTCTCCACCATTGGCCCTGGGTGAGGGAGGAGGGAGAGGATGGGAGGTCTCCATACTTGACCCGCCCATGGCCGCAATTACCAAAAGTCCGGGAAACGACGCCGGAGACGATCACATCACACGGCCACGTGCACGTGCGGAGACACACACCGGCAAACAGTTTGTGTGGCCCGACGCCGATAAGGTGGGCCCTCGCTGGACGGATCACTTCCAGATGTGCCGGACTGGGTCGACTCTTCGGTTCGGGAAATGATGTTTTTCCCGGCTGGCCTTCCTTCTGTGCTAACTAAAAGCGTTCGCACACACGAAGCACACCCGCACGTGCGGCACAGAAACTCATGTCCCCTGGCGGCGCCACACCGTCGCAAGCACACCTGCAGCAGCTTTGTAACAGTGCGCTGTGTAAGCTGCTTGTTGCATCGTGGCGTACCGACTCCAAAGGAGCGCTGCAAACATTGTACAACTACGTGATGGAAACTAACCATCAACCCGTTTCTGCCGACATTGCCTATTTACACCACCTGGCTTTAACGCAGGACACTGCATTACATTTCAATGGATACCAGCTCACTGCGGCATTCTGCCCAACGAAAAAGCCGACGAAGCAGCACGTAACGGTCTTCGATATCAAAACTATAAGCGAATCTGTTTCACCAACTCTGATGCTTCCCATATGCTAAAAGATTCGCTTACGAATAAAGGAGCCGGCTATGGAAGTTACCGACACATCATCACACTTTCTTATACTCAGTCGACCCATATCCCAAATCAAAACTACAATCCAACATTCCTCGACCTCTGGAAACTTTGTATCATCGACTACGGCTGAACATTGCATATTCAAACGACTTACGGTACCGCTTCCATCAGGAGACAAGCCCCCACTGCAGGAACTGTGGCTCTACTGAAACCGTAGAGCATATTTTATTCGAATGCAGAGCGAACAGTGATGAGCGTGCGCTCTATGAACATTGCATGCAGTCACTTACACAACTCCCTTTATCACCTCAGTGTGTTTTAGGCCCTCTAGCTTGCTCCCACACAACAGAGACGTGCGATGGACTTTTTCTTTACATATTTAAAAAGTACAGGTCAACTCGATAGACTTTAACTTTATCTCCGTCGTCACCATCACTCACCCATCATGCAACACATCCTATCACATCACTGCGGGTTGGTGAAAACGTTAACTATCTTTGGACGCAATTAGGCATCATAGTCACAAACACAAAGCCCAACTTTTTTTCTCTTTTCTTTTTCACTGTCTCTTGCACTTCTTTCGCTCCCCAAACTCCCTCGCCACGCAGAGTAGCATGTCAGCGATATTTCAACGCCGGCTAAATTCTCTGCCTTTCGATAATGAGCTCTCTCTCTCTCTCCCTTGTGGCGTCCTGCTTGCCCTGACAGACGGCGACATCAGCAGGAACGACAGCGTCACGCGCGACGGCGGTAAGACGACCGCACGGAGGTTCGTTTACACGCGCGAAGAGTGCAAATTACTGTGTAATTTGGTGACGCGCCACAGATCGGTAATTGAAAACAGAAACACCGACAGCGTGTCCAAGCGCACTAAGGACAGTGCCTGGGAGAAGCTTTTATACGGATGTGGTGCGTTTATACGGATGTGGGTGCAGTCTATGCACCCTGTCACCCCGGGGAACTTGGCAATTCGGTTGAATTCAACCATCGTCTCACGGAACCCGTCATCGGTGTCGGGGAACTTCCCGACGGCTGGGAACAAATGCTTCGCGATCACCCGCTACACACGTTCGATGATGCGGCTCACTGTCGGCTGAGACACATTCACCAGGTCGCCCGCCACTACTTGAAACGTGCCTGCTCCATAAAAGCGCAACGCAATCAGAAGCTGCGTCATTGGTGGAAGAGCGTGGCCACGGTTGCTGCAGCTCTCCTCAAGGGGCAAGCAATCAAGCAGCTTCTTCACGCTGCACTTCGTGAAGCGATAGCGCGCCAGAAATTCGCTGTTGGTGTAGTGATCTATTGGATTTATCCGGTCCCTCAACCGTCGTCGTGGTATGCCTACGCAGTTTTCTACGCCGTCAAACAGCTCGCCGACGCGGAGCACATAGTCGACAAACGAAGCGTAATCCGCCATGATACTTCACTCAAGGAAAGGTTCAAGGTAGCTCTGGCTCTACCTTGACTATCTCGAGTAAAACGCTCGAGATTTCCTCCAGTCGAGGAACGCTTCGAGTGGAGGGCGATCTGTGAATTGGAAAACCGCCCTCAAGGAGCGTTTCGAGTGAAGGGTCGAGTCGAGGAGCGTTTATGAATACGGGGGTTAGTGGCCAAGGGGCCAAGGAAACAACGCCACAGCGTGACCAGACAGCGCTTCAAACAGCGCTGCAAGCAACCGATTTACCCAACTGTTCCGGAAGTGACGGCACCGTGTCGTTGGAGTTCTGGCGAAATCCGGCTCTACGAGAGAGATCAACGCGGAGCGCGTTGCTCTAAATCTACCAGTGGCAAACGCAAACTTGCTCCGGATCTACCAGTAGAATTCAAATTTTGGGCCGCAGAGCAAGAAAACTTGCTCCGGATCCGCCAGTGGAGTTTACTATTAATGTCAAGTCAAGTAGAAACGAAGTCGTTCGACGCCCGCGGACCTTCTTCTACAAGGGGGAGATGACCCAGACATTCTTATAGAGCAATGAACAACCGAAGCAAAAGAAAAAAACAATCAAATTGCAAGGCATTGCTGCCCGCCAAGTATGTTTTCGCGGCGCTGCTTCGAAAACAATAACATAGGTAAATAATGGTTAAATTACTTGAGAGCATACCAATCGTAAACCTGACCGGCTAATAAATGATCAATAAAATTATACCTGAGGTCCTTAAATGTATACAAGTATTTTTCACACATTCTGGACAGATATTCCTATAAGCATGACATTGAAAATGTGTCTTGAATCAACACAAGCAATGAAAATTCGTTCGTGTTGTTCACTGCTCTCCTTGTGTCCGTGTCCTGCACGCCTCTTCTTTTGACTATGAAAATTACTGTATTTATCCATTTTATCGTTAGGAATTACATTCAGACTGTAGAGAGGGGTATGTGCACGACGCAATGGAAGTGACGCGTCAGGGTAAAGGAGAAAGGAGAACGCTTCAAAGGTTGAAATGAATAACTGTATTAAACCAAACTGCTACATGACATGCGTCTGCTTCCACGATGTGCGCCAGTTCATGCCTCACATCACACTGTCTCGTCGGACGTCTTCTCCCAGGCTCTTCGGGTGGAGCCGAACTTTGACCCCAGGGGAGTAGCACCAGCAAAGCAGCGCGCAGACACGTATCGCATTTCGGCGGCGAGGCGCCCCGGTAACATTGACATAGGCCAGACCACCGCGCGGCCACGCGAACGGTGTTTGCGCAAAAATGAACACGCCCACGCAGAAAACGGAACAGCCATGCTCCGGCAGTGACACGATCGCCGTTTCAGATGGAGCTGTACTGAGCTCCACGCCCCAACTGAAGACCGATGCCGGTGTCAGCAAGTTCAGCGGCGTCGTCCCCTCGCTCGTGGTACAAACGCAACTGTTCGATGTTGACGGCTTTATCGTCGTCGCTCCCCGATGCTGTAGTTCGCCGGATGAGGACGATGTTATTTCCCAGGAAACCAACGATTTCATGCGGTCTTCCGAAGCGGGGGTCCAAAGTCCAGCGGCGAGCGCCGATAGCGCATAGCACGTTGTCGCTAACTTTGAAACTCGGAGGGTCATGCCTTGCGTTGCAGCGTTTTGTCGAGTACTCCTGGCTCGCCTTCAGCTTTTCTTTAGCTCGCTGCGCGCTAGTGCCAGGCTACGCAAACATTCGGACTCTTCGATGTCACTGTAGATTCCTCCAATATTAAGTTCACCCGGTAGCTTGGGCTGGTAGCCGTGCATTAGCCAGAATGCGCTGTATCCAGTTTGCTCGGACTTTGCTGCATTGATAGCGAAGACGGCGTCACTAAGTACACGTTCTCAGTTCTGTGCTTGACTGAGCAGTTTCCTGAGAACTTGCTACAATGTAGCGACCATTCGTTCCAGGAGGCCGTTCGCTTTAGGCCAGTAAGGGGGAGTTTTCAAGTGTTGTTTTCGAAGTTTGCGGCGGACGGAAGCTGTCTTTTTGTTAGCGGCGAAGCTCCTCTTAGTATAACCTTGTCACGCGTCAGTCGTCAGGCGTAACCCGCGTGCCTCTCTCTCTCTCCCGGCGCGTGCCTCTGCTGTCTTGTGTGAGAGAGACAGAGAGAGAGCGAAAGGCGCGCGTTGGCTATGGAAACGCTCTTTCTTAGAGGAGCACTGTACCAGCTCGCAAAGAAGGAGAACACGCCCTCACCCGCGAGAGACAACGTTGGCGTAGGCAGCGTCTCCTAGCGAGTTTCTTGATTAAGAAATACCGACTGCTCGCGTTGGAGAAGCGTTCACCGGCTACAACCCACATATATATATATATATATATATATATATATACATATATATACATATATATATATATATATATATATATATATATATATATATATATATATATATATATATATATATATATATATATACATATATATATAGGCACTGGATCTTGACGTGCAATGAAGTGCCGGTGGGAGATTTCACTTGTGCATAGTTGAACCATGAGGATTCGTAGCGTGCGCGTTAACTAAATTCATCCGGAACTCGGCACGATCTGCGATGAACCTCCCGAGCTTCGCCCACTCATCATCATTCACTCCGTGGATATGCTGTAATTTTTTACGAAAGCTCTCGCCTGATCCGTAATAATCACTTCTGGGACACCAAACCATGGTACCCATCGGCTGAGAAGGTAGTCGATGCAGTGTGTCGATGCCTTGCTCGGAACGATGATAGCATCCGTGTACCGTGGGGCCTGGTCGATGCAGACTAGTACGTAGCCTTTGTCTTCCGTTTCGCTGAGCGGCCCAATGTGGTCCAACGATATGACGGTGCTGGGCTCGTTCGGTACATCTCGCTGATTCAAACATCCTTCGCTTCCTTTCGCTCGAGCATTGATAGCTTGAGAACTGTGACACGACTGTACGTATGACTTGACGTCTCCCAAAATCGATGGCCCCCAATACCTGCGTGCGATCAGGTCCTTCGTTTTGGTCGCGCAGAGGTACCCATGGCTGTCGTGGAATATCTTCATTACAGTGTCTCGTAGCGCTACCAGGACAACAATTTTCTTCACGGTCATTTGTCGGGTAAGGATGCCGTCGTCTATCGAGTAGAAGCTGTTGCCTTTTGCCTCCTCGTTCATTAGCCTGATACATTCAGTGTCCGTTGCTTGAAAATGCTTCAACGTTTTGTGATTGTGAACAACGAACGTTTGCTATAGCCCATGTCTCTCCGCATCCTCTATTTTGAGGACGTCTCCTGACGTTCTCTTATCTTCCAATCTGGTGAGTTTGCCTGAGGGAACCGTTCGTGATGCGTAGTCCCAGTGACTCCGGAAAAGAAAAAAAAACTCATAAATCTGAGTATGAACGAGCTTAGCCGAGTAGAACTTCGGTGAGCTTGAGCCCTAGTGGGAGCAATGTAAGAAATATATTTTTTGAATGATTCTAGGTGAGTCACATAAATTTCACCGACCTCTGCCCCAGCCTCGAGGGAGATGCGGGCGAGGAGGACATCGAGGTACTCCACTCCTACAGCGCATGCGCCACGCCCTAGAGGCTCAGCACCGAAGCCGTCGGGAAGCTTGGGTAGCAGACGGCACGGCGGCCGGCCGGCGATCCCGGATGGCATGGGTCAAGACAGCTTCGCCGCCCCGCCCACGGAACGTGTCTCAAACGACCGCTGTTTGATGCACCGCAAAATAATTTCGTGTGTCGCTTGACTTCTACGACAGTCCAAGAACGAAAGTGAGTTTTACAGCGAAAGCTGTATATGGCTAGGAGAAACAAAAAACCGCTCGGCATCTGTGTCACGAGCGGTCTCCATTGGCTGCGCTGTCAGTTACGTCGTTCTGAGCGTCGTACCCAAGCTCGCGCGCCATTGGCTGAGCCGTGAGTGACGTCGTCCATCCCGTCGCAGCCGTGGCGCCGAGCACGCGTGCATCAGTTTCGACTGAGAACTTCCACATGGGTAAGCCACGGATCCTACGAACTCCCGAACAGCGGACAACTTTAGAAGAGCGCCGACATTGGAAACGTGAGAGAGCTCGCATTCGCCGGGCCGATGCTGCAGTTCGGGCATAAGAACAGGCCCGCGAGGCCGAGTGCCGGCAGCAACTGCGTACCGACGATCCGGCAGCCTTCCAAGCCGCGCTAAATCGCGAACGGGAATGCAAGCTCCGGTGGCGGGCGGATCTTGCAAACCACGCCGCCGAGTTAGCTCGCGAAGTCAAACGCTTGCAACAACGGCGCGCCGAAGAAGCGGCGTTGCGGGCAGAACAGCGTCGACGTGATGATTGCGGGAGCGCGTTAGTTAACGCATTGCGAAACGCATTTAACCGCTCAATACACTCCTCCAGGACCGTGATCATGCGAGGCACAATGTGCGGCATGTGAAATAAACCCTGTGGTAAACCCAAGCCAAACGTGTGTCTAACATTATTAAGATGCACGAACATGTAACCAATAACTGTGGAAGGCTTCAGTGCAGCGTCGGCTTGAACCCACTGCTAAACACCGGGGCCGCACAATTCAGCTTTGCTGGTTAACCATTTGTACGGAGTGCTTGGGCGGTGATTTTTTTTGTAATGCGAAGCATTCCTGGGCGAACTCGAGCAACTTTGACCGTATCTATCTATCTATCTATCTATCTATCTATCTATCTATCTATCTATCTATCTATCTATCTATCTATCTATCTATCCGCCTACGTCTCGGTGCTCTCCTGGTCCTCCAGTTCACCTGGTAAACCCAAATATTTCAGAGGTAAGGTATAAATCCATGACGAACAGGAATGAATGATCATTACATCTCTAACATCATATACTCGTCATGTACGTCACGATTAACGACCCTGCAATCAAGAGCGGCTCATACTCTTAGTGTTCGGCCCATGCTATTCAGGTATGTGCCACAGATGCTTGCATTTGACAGTGCACGTAAATCAAGGACCAGCTAGAGTACACATATAAAACGCCGTGGATACCGGAAATACTTCATTGAGAGGCCAAAGTTGGAGAGGCCGTGGCTGCGGGGATCGTATCCGCCACTCCGACTGGCGCCCGAAGCTCTCTGCACCCAAAATGGTGCACAGCTTCCAGGATTGGCCCACATTTTTCTGTGCGGGGTTGACATTGGATGGCCGGC
Source organism: Hyalomma asiaticum (assembly GCA_013339685.2). Lineage (NCBI taxonomy): Eukaryota > Metazoa > Arthropoda > Arachnida > Ixodida > Ixodidae > Hyalomma > Hyalomma asiaticum. The sequence goes on from JABSTT010004575.1 coordinate 11,569, forward strand.
TAACGAGCTCCGCTCTTAAGACAAGAAGGTAACACCGTTTGTCGCAGCTTGCGATCGAAATGTACACGAAACAAGCACGCATATGCAAATGCAACCGACCAAGCGGTAAAGGGGTATCGAAGACGGTCCCTCGATGTGCCAAGCAAGCATGCGACCACTACGCTGCGGCCGTTTCACCCGCGCGCCATATGTACTAAATAGACCTCTTGCACCAAAAGCTCTAGTGATGATGCTCGTGTGACGTTAATTCAGCTTATTATATGTGATCAGCAATACCACGGCATTACAAACGTCCTGCTACCACCATTCTGTATGCTTACGTTCAGCTTTGGTCGATTACGTAATATACGTCAAGGAACGGCGTTTTAATACATACGACGTTGTTGCGCTGATCGCGACCGCCTCGGTGCCTTGTATATATATATATATATATATATATATAAATATATATATATATTGTTACGAACCACGTAGGTTTCAGGGGCTTTTAATGCACAAGCAAAGCCGAGGCACCGAGGCAGTCGCGATCGTCTCAACAACGCAACGTCGTCTTCTCTGCACTGCGTTTCCCTCGAGCCACTGGCGCCTGTCTCAAACCACTGACGCGCTGTAACAATATATATATATATATATATATAATGTGTGTGTGTGCGTGTGTGTATCCCATAAGCATGGGGGAAGTTATTAAGGTTCTTAATTGTAGTATTGTAATGGTGGAGTAATTAGACAGGAATTAAAGTGAACAAAAAGACAAACTTCCGGTAAGAACCGAACCCATGACTTTCGGATAACGCGTCCGTTGCTTTAACGCTGAGCTATGAAGGCGGTCGTCCCGGCATTGGTGCCTTTAGCTAGCATGCGAGGGCCTATTGGGCCTGCAGCCATCTCGCCATAAGATCACGTCCTACGTGACGCCTCCTGGCAATAAAGAGTGTTGCCACACTCGCCGCCATGACCACCTAATACTCCCACTTTATAGCAAGTGGTTTTTTCAAGCGGTTAGCAAGTGGAAACTACCAAAAAATTTTCTGTAGGTGCCTGTAGTTGTCGAACGCACTGAAAAACGTGGCAGGCCGCTATGGTGTGAAAGCGGTTTTTTTCTGCGCCTAATAAGTCGGGAGGGATTTGCGCACGCGTCAACAAGAAGGTAGAAGAGAAAAAGGGTGTAAAGAAAGTAGGTTGCGGAGTGAGCAACAGAGATCCTGCAACTAAATGTGCCACGGCAGTGGTGCACAACCTGCCTTTATCATGTGACTCGGTATATATAGGTCAGAGGGGTAGATGAGTCAACGTCAGGTTAAGTGAACATGAAGCTAACACACGTAATGATAGACTATCTCATATGGCTACGCACTGCGTGCGGGTGCTCTCCTCAGGTCAAAGAGACCAACATCATCGCCACAAACCATAACCAGGCAACTCGTGGTGTAATCGAGACCTTGCATATAGATAATAACATGACCTCATGCATCAGCGCCGCATGAATCGCCTTGCTGACAAAGGAAATCTTATATCTGAATGGACATATGTCGTTTGTTTCGTTTATCTCTGCTGATGGTACCCACGTGTGGGTATACGCCTGGTGCACCGCCTATAGAGGCGCCACTGATGGCCACCTAGCGGGCGCCGCCGACAGTACTCTCGGGAGGCCGAGCAGACGACAACGCTTTTTGCAGCGCTGGGAGGCATGGGCATGGCCGAGGAACGCGGCTGCGATTTCCCCTTCGTTCGCGTGCCGGACACCTACTGTTGCGGTGACAGTTGCAGGAAAGAATCGGGCCTCTGTGAAAGTGGGCACGCGCGTGCCGTTAACACAATTTAGGACAAACCAGTCCGCATATAATTGTCAGGTGCATCCCGCCGACCACCGTGAAAAAGTCCAGTTGCGAAGTGGAGCTCGTGCGAAGTAGCCGCCTTGTATTTCCTTCTTTTTTTTAAATTGCACCGTTGCCACATTGCCGTCTCTGTACCTTAATATCTGTACCTTAATAATAAACACACATAATTTGAGCAGAGTGGTAATTCAAACAATGAAGCAAACAATACGTGATGCTGGCGTGCGTTATGTAGCGATCTTGATAGCACTGATTACATACGTGACATAATCGCGTAATAATTGACATAAAAGTCACCTTATGAAGCGCAACTGAGAGATTGTTAATGAACCTGCGTACACTCCTCATGGATATCGCCAAACTTGCCAGCGGATAAAACCATTTAGCGCCGCGTTCGTCGAACTGAGCGACCTTCTTGAAAGCGCACAAAGCTGCGTGAGAATTTTTGTGTTTTGGATGCTGAGTAAAGAGAAGGCGCATGATATATTGAAAAGCGGCGAAGGGTTGGTCAAGTTAATTGGGAGCGACAGCAAGGCTGGGGCTCGCTCTATCGTCAAGATGTATGTAGAAACATGTAAACACTAAACAGCTACTGAATTTCTTCGTCACTTTACGGAGATTTCGTCATATATGCGTCTTCTGTGGGCCTGCAGTGCACCACATTGTTTTAGAGCTTTATGTGCCTATGCAAGTATTGCCATTATCATGGTGGTTTGCGGTCCAGCATCTTCCCATTATTCCGTATATGAAATGCTCAGCACGCACCAAAGCTATATTTAGTCTTGTGTTGGTTTCAAACTTTCTTCATGCTCTTTCGTCCGTGTGTTCTGCGTGCTTCTACTTTTCAAGATGGTGTATGAACATGCCCGAACTGCCACTGTTGTAACATAAATTTTTTTCTTCTAGTAACAGTGGTGGGGCACACGCATACCGAGCACACATGAGTTTCTTGTCTTATTAGAGCTGGTGTAACTCGTAAAATAGGGCAAGACTCCTGTGTGAGCACTTTAAACGTACAAGCAGGCTTTTGTTTACACTCCTCCCCCTTAAAACTTAGCCAGGTGGGTAGCCCCCCTCCATTTTCGTTAACGCCATGGGTAACACCCCTCCCACCCTGCGAAATCAAAATTCTGGTTAAACGCCTACGTACAGGAAGAGGTCGTGTTTGGATGGCTTTTGTTATTCGACATCCCTTGAAGCTTCGGCCACCCCACACATGCAAAGAAAGTTGCTTATTTCGCTGCGACAACGCGAACTAAACGGCGAACGCGAACAAAGTCGTAGGAAGCTACGGCGCACGGCTGCCTACTCTCCCGCGAATACTTAGCAGGGTCGCCACCAGTAGCGCTTCCGTCGGCTTGCACGAGGCGTATATAAATGTGCGTGGTGTGGAATAAACTTTAGTTGTGAGTCCAGCGTTCGTCTTCGTGTTTTTTTTCTTCCTCTTTAGTATCTCGTTCGTGTGTGATGCGCCGTTTTCTTAATCATGGTGCGATCGCCACGGGATCGAGGCCTTTCAACGCCGGCTACATTTCGGTCAAGGCGAAATCCTGAGGCCCGTGTACTGTGCGAGGTCGGTGCACGTCAAAGAACGCCAGACAGTCAAAATTTCCGCTTCCCTCCATTACCGTACCTATCATAATCAGAGCCCGGTTTTGGGACGTGAGACCCCTGAAATTAATAAACCTGTGCGCACTACCCATGACGAGAGCGATGAGAAAAAAAAGGGTTACAGTGAACTGTCGAGTATGCGGAGGGAAAGTGTATCGCGAGGAAAATAACAAACCTTAAAAGATCACCGCCCCTTCGCTAACGTGAACATGGTCGCGCGGCAAAACGCTCAAAGACCGTCAGTTCTTTTTCTGCGTTCCCTTCCTTTCTTTGATAATTTGTCTCTTCCTTTGCTTGCCTTAGCGTGTCTGAGCTGAGTATCCTAACGGAACACTTCAGATTAGCGTTGAGTTGTAGTTCATTAACGTGCTCTTGATTGTGTACGGTGTGCACTATGAGGTACACTTCCTTCCCTTTTGTGATGCATTTCGCACTATGGGAATGCAGCCGGATTTACAGCCGCGACTTCGAACTAAACGCACGTAATGGACACACGCATGCACACACCGCGCAGCGCCTGAGGTTTTCTTCAGCTCACGTGGTGCACAGCCTTCGGGTGAGTGCACCGTCACCGAACAGTAGGCTGAGGGCTAGAATGGGTCGAGCGAAGATGCTTAAGAATTGCATGCAGAAATGCAGCACATCGGTCTTTGCACAGCCACCGCCACGTTTTAGCTGGCGGAGAGCATGAATGCCACCATGCAATAGTAGGTGGAGGGAAAGAGCGAATCCAATTTTCTCTCCTGCGTGACATCGGAGATAACATGGTGCAGGCCGGCTACCCGATGTCTGATGACCTAGAACAGCTCCGCTGTTAATGGCCGCCTTGCGAAGGTAGGCTCTGTCACCAGGGGACATAATTTGGTAGTGTGCCTTAATTTTCTTCACGGTTGTATCAGGTGTTCTAGATCAAATTTTTCATATGCTGCTGAAACGGGTCACGCATAAGCGCACCACAATAACAGCACACTACTGGGAATCGAATCAAACTTCTCTCGCGAGATGCGTAACGGGATTCATAGCAACATTATTGGGATCTGTGCGGCCAGCATTGCAGGCGATCAAACATGAAGAAGGCTCTTCACAGCCCAAACCAGAATCACAGTGAGGACATAGCAGCCGAAAGCTAAATCTTGACATCAATCGCCTTAGAACTGCTCCGAAAATTATGAGCACTGCGCGCGCACGGAGCTCCAATGCAGAATAGCCAACGTCCCACAAGCACGTGTACAGTTACGATTATCCACCTTGTACATGGCGTCGACATACACTCCAGCTCCGCACAGTTTTACAAAGACGGTGTGCCTTAGTATTTTCCGTGTATGCTTTTCTAGGAAACTTTAGGCGACTATTTCAAATTGTAAACCAGAGCAGGACAGCTTAAGTTCATCGATGAAGCCAGCGCATGCACACGGAGGCAGCAGGTGTGCACGCGTTCGTTTCACCGCTGACGTCACACGCTGACGTCATACGCGAGAGAGCGGCAGTCGGAGATCTCAAGGAACATAGCAGACACGATTGTACGATCATATCGGATGACATAACGTAGTTCTGCATGGATGAGCGCTAGTTCTGCCCAGTGGCATAATGCTATGCTTTCGTGAGTATTCCCAGCAGTTCGAATATTGCAGCCGTGCGGAGGAGGGTTGGCGCAGCTCGATGCATGCAAGAGCTGCATGGAATTGCCGCGTTGCCGTTCAAGCACGCGATCCTCCCCAACATGAACTGCAGTGCAGCCAAGTCTTGCTGCCGTCAGACAATTTGTTGTTTTATAAAACGCCCCCTGATTCGCCGAGTTCCACATAATTAGGTTCCATTTTCCGGATACTTCACCAAAAGGCAGAAAAATGCAGCTAAATGGGAGGTTTTCGGATTTGGCACGTGTGATTCGGCATATAAAGGCTACTATCATGCCATCCTGTTACTCACTTTTCTGCTGAATGGAGTCTCTCGCAATGCCTCCATTCAACACTGCGGCGTTGACGATGGACCAAGCGTTTGCGACAGGGCTTGGCCGGTTTGCATAATAATCGAAAAATGCATCTGCCATTAGGTTGACGGCATTGCATTCTTTATGGCGACACTGCTTGTCGTTGGCTTGCAGGAGTACCTTCGTAGAACCCACAACTTCCTTCACAGCATTATCCACGATTTCTTTGTACGGCTTGAGAGCCTCGAGCGTCTCGTTATCTGGCAAAGAGAACAATCAAATACACAGGTTAATTAAGAGCTCTGTTAGGCGCTGCATCTGAAATCAATAGATTACACGCTAGTTGCAGTCCACTAACTATAATCATAAAAATAGCACGCGATCTAACTTCCTTGTCTGAGATGTCTGCAATAACTTGAGGAACAACTTCACAATAGAATATTTCTAAGCCTGTCAAATAGGCGCGGGCGTACGTGAATAGGACCGAAATATAGATCAAAACGCCACATTACTTGGCTTCGTAATGTCTGCTTTGACGAGGAGGAGGTTGCTTGCTTGCTCCGATGCCACTAAAATAAGCTAGGAACGTATCAATGTAGAATCCAAGTAGTGGATATAAAGCGGTTACCAGTATTTCACATAACGAGCATCCCAATTCTGTAGTAATATTGAGGCATCCCAGAAACATCGTTGAACCTAGCAAGCGGCTCTAGCTGTCATTTTATTGCCGGTTTGCATACTAGATACTATTCCGCACTCACTGACCGTTTCTTTTTGGCGAGATACATGGTTTGCTTGAAGGTGCCATGGCTTTTAGCAAAAAGTGGACGTGGCGCTGAATGTAAAATGTTGAGAAATCAAGACCCACTGTGCCTGCTAATATCAGTACAGCTATACACGATTTATTTAGGGAATCTATGTTGTCACGGATGCCATAACTAGTACAATTTAAGCCGCCTAGAGTGCCGTACAGGAACAATATTGCATAAAAGCACTATTACTCAAGTTAATAAGCTTAAGGGGACATTATTTGCAGCTTATTTGCCTGACATGTAATTGTCTGATGACGCGAAATTACAGTGTATAGAGGAAACTCCATGCCTTCGGGGAGCAGGCAGCACCGTCGCAGCGTAAGCCTCAGAAGCAGCTGCCTAAACACTCGTCGCACACTCCCTGAGGGTGTCTGCTTCATGTGACGACTACAGAGTGTGTTGACTTATTAGGCAACTGTTAGAATGTGCCTGGTAGGCTTCGTTGCGGGAAAGCTTGTTGCGAAAGATATTAATTTCGACACCATAGAAGATGTGTTTATGAACACCGTAGACGATAGGACCATTAACACCACGCGCTCTGTTTAGAAACAAAATGTCCAGGTTTTATTATATCGAGATTGTGGTGCTAAAACCTCCCTTTTCTTTCATTATTCATCTTTCAAAATCAGCTTACACAGACCAAACTAAAAGCGACCCCCTAATCCTGGCTTCACTTTTCAGCAGGGAAGTCTGGGATGTCGTTTCTTCCTTAAAGGACACTATAAGCCGCCTTAAACAAAAAATTGGCTGCATATCTCCGTGCTTCGCTGCAAATGTCGTCGAAAGACGATAGTCTTCTACCGGCCGTGCCACATGATTCCCGGTTCATCTGCGGTTCGGCGCGAGCTTCGGGCGTCTGTTCAGCCGCCGGGTAAGCTCGATTAGCCTCTCGGTCAGTGACAATTCGTGCATCGCGCACCTCGTCTGTTTCCTGTTGCCTCCGGGCGCGCCTCGATTCACGATCCTTCGCTAGCCGCTGGGCTCGTTGTTCTGACGTTTCCAGGGCACGCTTGAGACGACGGGCATCGCCATGCTGGCGCTTCTCCGCGGCAATCTGCTCGTCGTTCTTTTCCTTGCGTTGTCTGGGGATGTCTTGTAGAGCGTGTTCTATATCATCAAACAGCCATTTATGTTTTTCCCTGCCTCAGGCAGCGCCCCGTCTATGTTGAATCGGCCGCATGTGGCTGGCATTGATGAAATGGAGGCAGCGCTGAGTGAGATATGGACGCCATCCGGCCATGATATCGGGAAACGCAAGAAGCTTGCGTAGTACGCAGAGCTACTGGTAGGTGGCAGCACCGTGTCGTTTTACCGAAGCGTAGGAAACGTCCGCTTTTTCGTTCATAGCGTCGCATTTTTAGCGCATCCTAACAAGCAGTAGGGTCTTTAGAATCACGCATCTATGTATATTTTACTAAAAGAACGCACAATCTAATACTTACGTATTGATGTTGCGCCTCAGATATGCGTAATATTTGCTTTTTGGTCGACTGTGTTCACAGATATGAACGCAGCTACCAGTTCAAGATGGGTGGTCGTTGAAGAAGGGGTTAAACTTTCGCCATTGCAGACAGAAAAGCAGGACAGACAGACAGACAGACAGACCAAAATTTCTGCGATCAAGTATCCCAAGAAAGACTATGGAATGGAAAAACTTTATTTGTCCTGCAGGGCGCGCTTAGCGCGTAGCGGGCATCTCCCACGTAGGGACCGACAGGGAGTATCTGGCGGCCGCTTCGTGGGCCTGCTGGACGGCCCATTGCTGGTCGGCGAGGAGCGAGCTTTTGAGGGACCTCTCCCACTTGTCTGAAGTAGAGTCGGGATGAGCGTTTCTACACTCCCAGAGCATGTGCGCGAGTGTCGCCGAGTATCCACACGAGGGGCACGTGTCGGTGGGGTACGCGTCGGGATAGAAAATATGGAGCTTGGCGGGGTTTGGGTACGTCTGCGTTTGTAGTAAGCGAAGGGTCAGCGCCTGCGGTCTGTTAAGTTTAGCGTGTGGGGGCGGGAAAATGCGGCGTCCAAGGTAGAAGTGTTTCGTGATGTCGTTGTACGTGACGGGTGCATCCCAACTGGTCTCTAACTCGACGAGATGGGGTTGCCCTGGGACGGCGCGGTCGGTAAGCGCGCGCGCTGCGTCGTGGGCGATCTCGTTGAGGTTGAGCGGGGCGCCCGGCACCCGACCGAGATGGGCGGGGAACCAGATGACGGTGTGGTGCTTCAGGGTACTCGGATCCGCACGGCGGAGGATGCGTAACGCCTGGCAGGAGACGATGCCACGTTCGAAGGCCTTGATGGCTGGTCTGGAGTCGCTGTAGATGACTTCCCGTTTGCTGTCGAGCACACCTAGGGCTATGGCTACTTGCTCTGCTACCTCAGGGTCTCTGGTGAGGATGGTGGCAGAGTTGAGGATCCGCTGCGTGGGTGAGACCGCGACCGCGGCGAAGGCTCGGCTGTTGCGATAGGCAGCGGCATCCACGAATGAGACGTCGTCCGCTTTCATGTCTATGCGCTTGAGAAGAGCAGTCGCCCTCGCAAGGCGCCTCCCTTTGTTGTGGTCGGGGTGCACATTTCGCGGAATGGGAGCGATCGTGATGAGGTCTCGGATTTCGCGGGGAACGGAGACCGCCAGGTGGCGCCGAGTAGTGAAGACGTGTTCGCATCGGCTCCGTCAGTTATTGTGCCTAGCAGCGGTCAAAATCATGTGACTAGCATTGACGACTGCGGGTTTTGTGCAGGAAGACGCCAGGTACACGCTGACACCAAAATTTTTGGACAAGCGGACCCGGTTCTCTAGGAGAAAGACCACCACCCGAGCATGCCGGCCCGCCGCGCTAAGCCTCACGGCGAAGCGGAGAGCAGGGTCCTGGCAGCCGGCTCTCGTCCCGAGTGCAGCGCCGCACCGGCCCAAACCTCAACGGAAAACGACCCGGAAGTAGCCACGGACGTTATGGACACGGATGACGAAGACACCGAAACTCAAGTGAGTTCTGTGGCGGACGCGGAAGATGATTCCCTTTCACCTGACGAGGTGCTACAAGGGGAGTTGACCAGCGACGCCGGGAACGCGGAAAAAGACTCAGCAGAGGAAAAGGACGAAGACATCAAGAACGGTCAGTGGCAGCTTGCAATGTCACTTCGACAGCGAAAACGCTTACGAAAACAAGAACGCGCGGCCCCCGATGACAGCGACACTCGGGGCGGCAGTGAAGGCAACACCTGCGACGCCAGAATTCTTGCAGAAGAGCGACGCGGGAGAGCGTCTGGAAAGGACCGACGGCGAACGCGCGCGGCGCCGCCGCTGCCCAAAAACATGAAGATTATTATGCGGCCCAGACCGGGGTTAGTTGTAAAGGAACTTAAAACCTACAATGTTGCGCGAGCGATAGAACGCGCAAGCGGCGACCCGGAGACCTGCAAGAGCGACAAATTTCTTCTTCGCCTCCGCAACGGCTCAAACATAATTATTGCAAGTACTGCCTACGAAGAAGTGGCGGAGAAGATCCTGAAGATCAAGGCACTCGAGTTCAACGGCACCAAGGATCCAGTGAATACCTACATATCCACTCCTGCAGGATACCTGAAAGGTGTGGTACACGGTTTGGAACGCGATACTCCAGCAGATGAACTCCTCAGCCATCTCCGAGTGCGCACTCAAGGAGTGACAATCGTTCAAGCTCGAATGCTCGGGAAGTCCCAAACTGCAGTGATCACGTTCGATGGCCCGATAGTGCCGCGATTCGTGTACTATTACGGTGGCGAAATGCCGTGTGTGCCTTATCAGCCCACGCGACAACACTGTAAACTATGCAAGAGCCAGGGTCATCGGACGGATGTTTGTCCCGCACCAATGACAAAGGCGTGCAGCAACTGCCGGCTAAGGGATCCACCTGAGGACCACATTTGCGAACCAGAGTGTGCCCTGTGCGGGGGGGCCCACCCCACGGCAGCATCGGAGTGCACCAAAAAACTCAAACGCGTCCCGCAAAGGGGCAGGCTGCAACTGCCGCAGCAGCAAAGCGCAGCACAAACCAATGGCATACTCAAGAGACGCTGGTTCAGCGCGGACCGCGAGGATTTTGCACCACCAGGCGGGGCCAGTTCCAGGTCCCGATCCAGGTCCCGATCCAGGTCCCGATCCAGGTCCCGGTCTAGGTCCCGATCCAGGTCCGGATCCCGAGAAGCCTCTAACTCCCGGAATGGTGACCAAGCGCGGACCCACCCAATGCCACAACAGCACAAGGGCAAGAAGATGCCAAACGAGGAAACCAAGAATAAGGTGAGCTGGGCAGCAGTATCCTCCCTACTAGCAAACCAAACACCACAACTCACGCGTCTAGAACGCGAATTAGAGATAATGCGAATGCGCATAGGTGATCTTGAACGCGAAAATCGGCAACTAAGGAAGCAAACTCAGCAACCGCAACAAGACCCAAGACCAACCCAGACAGGCCAGCAAGTGCAGAAACTACCGAATCCAGAAGGTGACAAAATAATAACCCTGTCTATGTTGAAAGAAGCCATAAGCGAAGTTATACCG